>CAUYRT010036788.1:0-28356 GCA_963574885.1 Lepilemur ruficaudatus | reverse complement strand
AAAGACTGAAACAGGATATGCACTTTTCACCTAAAAACAATGTGTGACTCTTGTGAGTGAGGTTAAGCAACTCCGGCAACACACAGACACAGGACTTGCACTTTCCACCCCTCTCAAGAATCCACTCCAGCCAAAGATTCTTAAATTAAGCATGAAAACAGTCACTGCTCTTAAAATAATGGACAAAGGACGGTGAAATAATTCTTCAAATAAGAGTTATTTGGAAGGCTCTAGTAACAACTCCTTGGAAATATCCAGTTTCTTGAGCCTAAACATATATCTCCCTGCAAACATCATTTTCGATTCTAAGCCGATGAATCGAGTGATGATTCTTAAGATGCTGGTGAACAGTGCGGATCCTGTTTCAATCAACAAGCAGTCTAAAGACTGACACAGCATCTGCACATTTCACCTCACAAAAAATGCGTGCTTCTCGTGGCTGAGGTTAATCAACTCCAGCAACACACTGAAACAGGACTTGCACTTTCCACCCCTTTCAAATACCAACTCCAACGAACGAGTCTTAAAATTATGGTGAAAACTGCTACTGTTCCTAAAATAATGGGCAAAGGATGGCGAAAAAATTCTTCAAATAGGTGTTATTTGGAAGGCCCTCATACCAACCTTTTGTAAATATCCGGTGACTAGAGCCTAAACACAGATCTGCCTGACAACACCACTTTCAATTTCAAGCTGATGAATCCAGTTATGATTCTGAAGATGATGGTGAAAAGTGCAGATCGTGTTTGAGTCTAAAAGACTATCTAGAGACTGAAACAGGATGCGTACTTTTCACCTCAAAAACACATGCATGCTTCTCGTGGCTGTGGTTAATCAACTCAGGCAACACACCGACAGAGGACTCGCACTTTCCACCCCTCTCAAAAATCAACTCCAACGAACGACTTTTAAAATGACGGTAAAAACTGCTACCGTTCATAAAATAATGGACAAAGGACAGTGAATAAATTCTTCAAATAGATGTTATTCGGTAGGCTCTAGTACCAACGTTTTGTAAATATCCAGTTACCAGAGCCTAAACATAGATCTGCCTGACAACATCATTTTCAATTCCAAGCTGATGAATCCAGTGATGATTCTGAAGATAACGGTGAAATGTGCGGATCCTGTTTCAGTCTTTACGCTGAAACAGGATCCGCACTTTTCA
The DNA here is from genome assembly GCA_963574885.1 of Lepilemur ruficaudatus. Taxonomy (NCBI): domain Eukaryota; kingdom Metazoa; phylum Chordata; class Mammalia; order Primates; family Lepilemuridae; genus Lepilemur; species Lepilemur ruficaudatus. The sequence continues at coordinate 27,188 of CAUYRT010036788.1, read as the reverse complement.
CCTAAAACAAATGCGTGCTTCTCTTGGCTGTGGTTAAGCAACTCACAACACACCGACACAGAACTTGCAATTGCTACCTCTCTCAAAAATCAACCGCAACCAAGGATTTTTAAAAGAAGCGTGAAAACTGCTACTGTTCTCAAAATAATGGACAAAGGACAGTGAAATAATTATTCAAATCATGGTTATTTGGAAGGCTCTAGTAAAAACTCCTTGGAAATATCCAGTTACCTTGGTCTAATCGTAGATCTGCCCACCAACACCATCTTTCATTCCAAGCTGGTGAATCCAGTGATGATCGTCAAGATGATGGTGAAAAGTGCGGATCCTGTGTCATTCTTTACAATAAGAAAAGAGCCACACTCTTCACTTCAAAAAAATGCGTGCTTCTCGTGGCTGTGGTTAATCAACTCAAAACACACCGACACAGGACTTGCACTTACTAGCCCTCTCAAAAATCAACTGCAACCAAGGATTCTTGAAAGAAGCATGAAAACTGCTACTGTTCATAAAATAACGGGCAAAGGAAGGTGAAATAATGCTTCAAATAAGGGTTATTTTGGTGCATCTAGTAACAACTCCTTGGAAATATCCAGTGACCTGTGCTTAAACATAGATCTGCCTGCCAACACCATTTCCAATTCCAAACTGCTGCATCCAGTGATGATTCTCAAGATGATGGTGAAAAGTGCGGATCCTGTTTCACTCTAAAGACAAGCATTGGAAAACTTTTAAGCCAATACTTAGATGTCAGAGAGTAGCAAAGATTTCACATTAGGGGAAAGAAAACCTGACACGTAGATCTTCATTGTATTCATTGTGTTTCTTCCTCAACACACGTAGCCTCCTAATAGATTGTAAAAGTGCAGCCAAATTTGGTTTTATAATATCCCCAAATGCCTATTTTAAAGCATAAAGCAAAAGTTTCATTCTGGTGTGTGAACAATGCATTTTATTTGTGTTCTCTTTGAGACAGCACATGGGCCAGCAGGGAGCCTCTTCTCTGCCCTGCTCCACCAGTTGATTTGGCCTTGGGCCTAGGTGGCATTCCTGGTGGGCAGGGACTTCGTGGTCTCAGTTTCTGGAATGATGTGATGGTCTTGGGAGCAAAGAAGATTGAGGAAGGATGCTGGAATAGGAAGGTTGTGCCATTACTGATTTTAAATTATACTCTTATCCTGTGATTTCTCTATTGGCTCTTTGGTTCAAAATTGGTGGTCAGCCTGCACCATAGCTTGAAAGACACCCTGAATCATGCCACCTAGTATGACCGGTGTCTTCTCACCTGCTTACCCCAGCGGTACTCATTAAGCAGCCTGATTTTCAGGGCTTCGCTTCCCACTTTTGATTACCTTGTTATCTGCTTTCAAAGCTAAGCCGTAATTAATGAATCCCCAGATGGGAGAACAATCCTAGTCATTGCCAGCAAGTCCATCCCTCGGGGAAGCCTTCGTTTCCCATCAGAAAGGGGCAGACGTTTGGCCGCTGTCCAGCCCAGGGCTTCACAATTCCAGTTGATAAAGCCGCTCTCTCTCTGGGAATCCACTTCCTCAATCACCAACACTTCAGGGCTAATTACACTGATTTGATGCACCTGGCTTTCTCTTCTACTTAAAAGCTCAATGGGAGAGAAAACACTGTGACCGATCAGCGTTTATTGGAAAGCCAGGGACTCGATGAGGCATAGTTAGTTCCAAGACATGTGCTAGGTCTGAGGGAACAGAGGCCCCCACAGCCCCAGGGAGAGCTTTCTATCCTCCTATTGCTAAAGGGCCGTAAACCAGACTGAGAGTCTCAATGTTGGGGCATCTGTGGGCTCAGGCTGTTTTTTAATGGCTTAATGTATGCACGTCTGCTTTTCTCAGTTAACAACAATAATAGATGGGAAACTGGTGTTCTCTGCGGGAGACCACAGAGAGCAGTGGCTAAGAGAATGACTCTGAAGCCAGACATTCCTGGGTTTACAATCTGCTTCCAACACATTCTGCTTCCAGCACTGACTGTGTGTAGCGGTTTGGGCAAGGTAATTTCTCTATGCTTTAGTTTTTCAGCCATTACATGGGGATACTACCATCCAGCTTATACAGCAGTTCTCAGCTTTAACTTCACATGAGAGCCACCTGGGTCATACCACCTGATTAGTGAGGGCTGCACCTGAGGTTGGAGAAACACTGTCATGTGGGTTTATTATTGTGAGGCAGTGCATATAAACTTGCCACTCAAAGTGTGGTTCGTGGACCTGCAGCATCGGCGTTACCCAAGAACTTACTGGTTAGAAATGTAGACTCCCACATCCCATCCAGAGGCACTAGATCAGAATCTGCATTTTAACAAGATGCCCAGGTGACTGGTGCGCATATCACAGTTTGAGAAGCACTGATAGAAAGCACCTGGCATTAGCCCCACACATAGCAGGAGCGCATCACAGGAGACGGTGGTTTTGTTACGAATGTTAATGTAGCCATGTGCTGGGTGGAGGGTCTGCTTGGAACAAGAGGCTCTGAATTGGAGCCTGTACACTTACCAGCTGGGTGGACTTAGCCTTTCTGAGCTTTGTTCTCCTCAGCTATACAGGAAGAAGAACTGAAACTGTCCACACCTCTTTGCAGTTGTCGAGGAGCTTAGTCAATGAAAAGGAACTTGCTCATAGACTGTCCAACTCTATAGCATAATGGTGACAGGGCAAATGCCACTAATGTGGCAGTTTCATGGTGTCCCCAGCCACTGCACCCAACAAAAAAATCCCCTGAAATCAGCATCTGATTACCCCTCCCTCCTCCTAGGGAAGAGACTTTGTTGCTGGGAGAGAGGCTTGGTTATTCTACATGACAAAGGGAATGAAGTTTAGGATTATTTTTTCTAGATCTGTGAAGTAAGACGTTGGTATTTTGATGGAAATTGCATTGACTGTAAATAGTTTTTGGCAGAATGGACATTTTAATGATGTTCGTTGTACCAATCCACGAGCATGGGGTATTTTCCCACTTGATTTTATCATCTGTGCTTTCTTTCATCAGTGTTTTGTAGTTTTTCTTGTAGAGATCTTTCACCTCCCTGGTTAAATATATTCCTAAGTATTTTATTTTCTTTGTAGCTATTGTAAATGGTGTTGGGTCCTTGATTTGACCCTCAGCTTGACTGTTATGAGTATATAGAAATGCTACTGATTTGTGTACATTGATTTTGTAACCTGAGACTGCCGAATTTATTTATCAATTCCGGGATTCTTTTGGTGGAGTCTTATAGGGTTTTCTAGATACAAGATCATACCATCAGCAAATAGGAACAGTTTGACTTCCTCTTTTCCAATTGGATGGCCTTTATTTCTTTCTTTTGACTGAATGCTCTGGCTAGGGCTTCCAATATGATGTTGAATAGAAGTGGTGACAGTGGGCACCCTTGTCTTGTTCCAGTTCTTAAGGGAAATGCTTTCAACTTTTCTTCACTCAGTATGATATTGGCTGTGGGTTTGTTGTATACGGCTTCTATAATTTTGTGGTATGTTCCTTCTATGTCTAGTTTCTTAAGGGTTTTCAACATGAAAGGGTGTTGGATTTTATAAATGCTTTTTCTGCATCTATTGAGATCGTCATATGGTTTTTGTTATTGCTTCTGTTTATGTGGTGAATCACATTTACTGATTTGCATATGTTGAATCATCCTTGCATCCCTGGGATGAAACCCACTTGATCATGGTGAATGATCTTTTTGATGTGCTGCCTAATTCAATTTGCTAGTATCTTGTTGAAAATTTTTGCATCAATATTCATAAGGGATAGTGGTCTGTAGTATTCCTTTATTTGTTGTGTCCTTTCCTGGCTTTGGTATCAAGGTGATACTGGCTTCATAGAATGAGTTGGGGAAGATTCCCTCCTTCTCAATCTTACAGTATAATTTTTGTAGGATAGGTACCAATTCTTCGTAGGTCTGGTAGAATTCGCTGTGAGTCCATCTAGTCCATGGTTTTGTTGTTGTGGTGGTGAGATTTTTTCATTGCCGCCTCAATTTTGCTGCTAGTTATTGGTCTATTCAGGATTTCTATTGTTTCCTGATTTTGGTTTGGGAGGTCATGTGTTTCTAGGAATTATCTATTTCCTCTAGGTTTTCATTTTTGGTTTTGTTATTTGGGTCTTCTCTCTTTTTCTCTTGGTTAGTCTACGTAACAGTTCATTGATTTTGTTTATCTTTTCAAAAAACCAACTTTTTGTTTCTTTGAGCCTTTGTATTAATAAAGTCTCTATTTCATTTAGTTCTGTTTTGATCTTTATTATTTCTTTCCTTTTACTAATTTTGGGTTTGATTTTTTTTCCTTGCTTTTCTAGCATGATTAGATTGCTTATTTGAAATCTTTCTACTTTTTTTTTTTTTGAGACAGAGTCTCACTCTGTTGCCCAGGCTAGAGTGCCGTAGCATCAGCCTAGCTCACAGTAACCTCAAACTCTGGGGCTCAAGCAATCCTCCTGCCTCAGCGTCCCGAGTAGCTGGGAGCCACCATGGCCGGCTAATTTTTTCTATATATTTTTAGTTGGCCAATTAATTTCTTTCTATTTTTAGTAGAGATGGGGTTTCGCTCTTGCTTAGGCTGGTCTCGAACTCCTGAACTCAAATGATCCACCCACCTCAGTCTCCCAGAGTGCTAGGATTACAGGCGTGAGCCACCATGCCCAGCCCCTTTCTACTTTTTGATGTAGGAGTTTATTGTTATAAACTTTCCCCTTAGCACTGCTTTTAGTGTATCCCATAGGTTTTTGGTATGTTGTGTTTCAATTTTCATTTGTTTCAGGAAATTTTTTTGGATTTCTTCCCTAATTTCTTTATTGACCAAAGGGTAATTCAGAGCATGTTGTTTAATTTCCATTTGTACAGTTCCCAAAATTCCTGTTGTTATTGATTTCTAGTTTTATTCCATTGTAGCCTGAGAAGATACTTGGTATAATTTCAATTTTTAAAAAATTTGTTGAAATTTGTTTTGTGTTTTAACATATGGTCCATCCTGGAGCATGTTCCATGTGCTGATGAGAAGAATGTGTATTCTGCAGCTGTTGGATGAAAGGTTCTGTAAATATCTGCTAGGTTCATTTGGCCTAAAATGCAGCTTAAATCCAATGTTTCTTTGTTAATCTTCTGTCCAGATGATCTGTCTAATGCTGAGGATGGGGTGTTGGAGTCTCTAACTATTACTGTATTGGAGTCTATTTTTTCCTTTAGATCTAAGAATATTTGCTTTATATATGTAGGTGCTCCAATGTTGGGTGTGTATATGTTTAGAATCCCTTTATCATTATATAATGACCTTTTTTGTCTCTTTTGCTGTTTTTGAAAGTCTGTTTTATGTGGTAAAGTATAGCTATTCCTGCTTTTTCTTTATTTTTGTCTTAGTAGGTTATTTCAAAAGACCTGTCTTCAAGTTCTGAAATTCTTTCTTCTGCTTGATCTAGTCTCTTGTTGAAGTTTTCAAATGTTATTTTTTATATTTCATTCAATGAATTCTTTAGTTCTAGGATTTTTGTTTGGTTCCTTTTTTTATATATCTTTTTGGTAAATTTCTCATTCATATCCTGAATTTTTTTCTGATTTCTTTGTATTGTTTGTCTGTGTTCTCTTATATCTCACTTGTGTGTCCTTATGTTTCTATCTGTGCATCTAGTGTAACAGTCACTTCTTCCAATTTTTTGGATTTGCTTTTGTAAGGGAGAACTTTTTCCCAAAGATGTATCTGTGGTGTTGGTTGGGTTAGGGTTAGGCTTAGCCAGTCCCCCAGCCCACAGGTGGAGTGTGCAGGTGGGTGCCAGCTGTGGGTAGCAGCAGTTTGGGTGGGTTCATCCTCAGTGCTCAGGAGCCAGTGGTGATAGATGAGGCAGGGTGACCCCCCCCCAGGCTCCCAGAAGGCATGCTCAGGCACTGGGAGGTTGGGTGGAGGCAGGTGGGGCAGTCCTGTTCTCAGGCTCTCCAGTGGCATGTGCAGGAACTGATGCTCTTGAAACTTGTTTTGCTAAACATTAAATGACCAGGCTGTGATATTGTTCCCTTGCTTTTCCTCTTTCTTCCCCTGAACTGAGAATGGCTCAGAAGTCTTATTATGCTGGGCAAAGAGCAGCCACCACAGAGAGCTGAGTTCTAATGCCTATTCTTTGTGGCTGTAATAGGGTTTGCAAATAATAAAATAAAGCTATATCAACACCCCAAAACCCCACAGTTGAGTAGAAAGAGTCTGACTGGCTTCCCACTATTAGATTTTTTTTCACAACCTTGCTACCTTCATTATCTTATAGGCACTTATTAAAGATTGGCAGTGACAAATAAAAAATATTGGGGATTGGTGACATGGGGAGAAAATTACCCTAATTGCAAGTAAACAGAGGAAGATTAACACCACATATCGGTACCAAATTGAAAAGTCTAACAAGCTGTTATTAGAAGGCTAGCAATGCTTTCAATAAGCAATGCCCTTTGGCTGCTCTAAAACAAGTTCAGTTATGGAGAGAAGCTGCTCCAGGAACCACTGAGGGGCTGGGTGGCCATGAGAAGGGAGTTTATACAAGGGTAGAGGCTCCCCAGGTGAGGCATTCTTTTTTTAATATATAGTATTTCTTATTGTTATTATTTCAATAGATTTACCGAGTACAGATGTTTTTTGCTACATCGATGAATTATATAGTGGTAAAGTCAAGGCCTTTAGTATACCCACCAAGATGCATTCTTAATTCCCTGACACCTGTCCAGAAGGTTGAACCCCCAAAGTCAAAGAAACTGCTATGTATTGATCTCCTCACCTCTTCAAGGCTCTCCTTACCCACCATATGGCTTAAATGGTTCTGTATTTGTTCTATATTTGCCTTGCTCCACAAGGCTGTACTTTCAGTTGCTTTCATTTCCTCCCACCATGTAGGCACTATTCCAATGTCCTTTCTTATGTGGTTTAACCTGAAAAGTACCACTTCTTTCAGGGCAGGAGGATTTAAGCAAAGAAAGGCCAACCTTCCAAGATGAAGAAAAATGGCTTCAGACTATTGGGATGCTTGGCTAAGAAATGCACATGATGGTAAAATACACATAGTACCAATCTCATGGTAACAAATTGGATCCCTCCTGAGTGACACTCCAACCTACCTCCATGACTCAGCTCATACCTTGTTTTGTAACTGTTTATGTACATGAAAGTCTCCCCAACCAGCATATCTCTCATTAATTGCATTTAATTGAATTATAATTCATATATGGTAAAGTGTACAATTCTTAAGCAGGCAGCTTGATTCCTTTGTACTTATATGTGTGTACCTGTGTCACTATGACCCAAATCACAACTTAGAACATCTCTGTTGCTTCTGAAGGCTTCTCTCTGATCTTTCCAGTCAGTTTGCTTTTTTATGAGTTCAGCATTTCCTCTTTTTAATAGGGCATTAGAAATAAATAGATTCATAAAAATAATGACCATATTATTAATAACACACCCCCACCTCCCTGGATTGGAATTGTGGTTTTTCAAACATGCTGATAGGGAAGGATTGTTCTTTATAGGTGGTGGAATGAGGATCTAACTATGAGTCAGGAGACTCAGCTCTTCCAGATAGAGACATCAGTAAAGAAGACCCTGCATTTCTCCTCACCTGGGTCCCTCATTTGCAAAAGGAGCGTTTGGAGCAGGAGGGCTGAGGATTTTTCCAGCTTTAGAATCTGAATCATTTATAAATACTTGTAAGAGTAAAGACAGCTATCACTTCTAAAACCCCAACAGTGTCAAACACATGGTAAGTCCACATTCGTCACCAATGTCATCATCATCAATATCATCAGTCTTTTCATTTTTTCTTTTCTCAAAATTGAAAATACCCTTTATTTTCCAGTTATATAACACATGTCCAACGTTTTAAACAATTCTAATGTTTAGAGAAAACAATAAAGAAACATTTAGGAAAAAAATTCTGAGACACTCACTACCATTTATATTTTGATAACTAGCTTTTCATCTCTCTCTTTCTCTGCAGGTATATACATATAAACTTTCAGAGATGTTTCATTATGGACACTTTTTTTGTATTTAGTCTTTTTTCCCCTACTTCCAGCTCCCTCTTTTTCACCCTTCTAGGTATCTTATTCACAAGCTGGTAGGGTATCCTTCCACAATTTTCTCTATGTTCATCTAGTCACACGTGCATGTGCTCACATATATGAAGGTTTTTTATGTTTGTTTACAAATATAGGATAATCATATATATATTCATTTGTGCAAACATATGTATGTATTATATAGCTACATCCTGCATCTTTATTTTTCTTACTTATAACGGAAATCACTATCTATTGTACAAGTAATACGTTTTAGCCATTCTTCTAAGCATTTAGATTTGTTATATCAACTGATACAGCTATATACATAGATATATACTATACTATAACTAACACATATCTTTAAAGGCAACATGACACTACCTGGAAAGAATGACCATTAAATCACTGACCTATTACTGTGTATTCATGATGTTTCAAATATTTTTCTACTAAAGATGTTGCAGTGGATAACCATTAAAAATATTCTAGGAGTGGAATTTCTAGGGTGAAGGTGTACATGTTTTTAATTTTAAATATATTGGTTTATCCCCCTTCACCGAGGGGAAAGCAGGGTGGTAATGGTCCCATTGTATCAAGAGTTCTTGTGACCTTCGGCAGAAATGACTCCCAGAGTCCCATCACATCATGTAAAAGTTAAATAAATGACATACAGAAAAGGGGGGGAGAATGTGGTACTTTCCACCCCCAGCAACTCCCTGGGCCACCCCAGCCAGATTCATCTCCCTGCATGCATGGCCCAATTTAGTAAGGTCCTACTCTACAGAGTACGAAACTTAGGTCCAGGTAAGACAGAATAAGTCACAACTAAATTCAGTGATGATCATGAATCCTAAAAGATAATCCTGTGAATATAGACATTTAGGCTGCAGTTCTGCCCTCAACAATTCAGTCACGTCCAGGAAAACTTCCAAGATATACCTTCCAGACAATGCATTCGGTTCCCTCCAGGACTCCAGCAACAAAAGCAGACAACAATAAGGGCCACCCAGACCCTTCCCCATTGTGGAGACAGATGTCTGATTCTGAAGGTCTCCCAGCAGGCATGAGGGTCTGGACCAGTAGCTCACCCTGCCCAGAAAATGGAGGCAAGCTGGTGAGAGCAGAGGAAGAGCTCTTCAACAATGGACCTTGAAAGGGAGAAGACCTCTCCCAGCCTTCTCTGAGAAGGACTGATCAACCCCTGTGTACTCCCCAAGAAGCCCAAATAAGCCACAGAAGTAGCACTGTGGCAAGAGGTTGGCCACCATAGACAGCATCCCCAACGTCTACCTCCTGATCCAAAAGATGGAGAGGATACATAACCCCCACCCCCTCCTCCAACACATCCCTGCTGCTTAACAAAGTGGACCTGCTTTCCATGGAGCGGAACTAAGAAGCTGGTGAGTCCCATGGAGATGAAGGCTAAGTCACTGCTACCCACTTGCCCCCAAAGATCAGTCATGGCAATTAAATTCCAACACATTGTGGATCAGAACTTGTTGGGTGGTGTTACAGTTGTCTATAGCTATCTATATTTGAAAAGACAAACCAAGAACAAAACCCCTTAGTAGTTAAAACAACAGAAGTCATTTTGCTCATGAATCTGCAATTTATACAGGGCTTGGAGGGCACTGCTTATCTCTGCTTAATGTAGTATCAGCTGGAGCAACTTGACAGGGCTGAGGCTCCATCTTTAAGGTGGCTTGCTCTTGTGGCTGGTCCTGCCAGCTGGGAGCTCAGCCAGAGTCAGCATCTTGGGGCTTTAGTTCCCTTCCACATGGCTTCTCTACAGGTCTTCTTGAGTTTCCTCACAACATGGACCATTGGTTTTAAGAGTGAGTGTTTTAAGAAGCCTGGGCAGAAGCTGAAAGCTTTCCCATTTTCTGGTTTTAGGAGTCCCAAACCTAATTTCATTCACTACATTCTTTTTAACAATCAAATTACCAAGTCCAGCTCAAAATCAAGGGGAAGGGAGTTAGCAGCCACCTCTCAGTGGGAGGGGTATCAAAAGAATTTGCTGCCATCTTTAATCCACCTCTGATGAGGACCTGCATGTGGCTGAACAGTTCTTCCTAGAGGAAGACTCAGGAGTGTTTAAGCTGTTTTTCATTGTGCCTCATCAGTAGAATGTCATGTTTCACTCTATTAGGAGAGAATACTGGTTGATTACGTGAACGCAGTCAGACTTCGAAACCTGTGTTCACCAATTCATCATTTGAACTGAGTCCATCCACTGCCCTCATATTCTTATAAATCCTTACAAACAATACTTTCACCTATTTACCTTTTAGGGGCATAATACCTAAGAGATAAAAGAAATACTCTAACCCAAACCGAATACATCACATCAGAAACCTGGAAAAATCAGTGGACTCATACAAGGAATTCATAAAAGTATTGTGGAATTTTACATGTTTAATAGACTAATGGTTTAATATTTTTGCTAACTTAGAAATTTAGAATGCAGCTACAGTAGAAACAGTCTGGGATTTGTCTTCATTCCACCAATAAAGACTTCAGTCCACTAGCTATGTGACACAAACTTCCCTCCTGCCCACAGTAGCCACTGTCCATTTGCACAGGGTCTGAACCTAGAGTGCCTCAGGTGCAGTGTAAGGTGACTGTCCTAATTTTCATAAAATTATTTTTTAATGTTATGTATGGATTCTTTCCGTTGAGATTATAGGCCCAAGTTATTAAAATTGAGACATGCACAGGGATTTAATGAAGCACTGTCTCTAGCTCCTTCTCTCCCATAGATACACACACCCCCTCATAGTCACATTTCTTCTTGATTTAAAAAAATTATGAAGTGGGGTAAAGAGGGCTGCATTCACCTTCTTTGTGGCTGCATGGAAGAAATTGCTGGAGCAGCTATTTCGTTCCCAGCTGGTTCCCCATCTGGCCTTTCTCTACTCTGTGTTCCTCCAGAAGACACACACACAGGCCCTACCCAGGTATGGGGATGACACTCTGTAGCCTGGAAGCAGCTCTGGCCTCTGAAATATGTCCAAAGAGGCTTCTAAGCCTAATAAAAATTGCCTTGATTTCCAGGGGATGGACTGCAGACCTACAACTCCAGAAGCATAATTATTTAGTAATTAAAAAAAAAAAATCTTATCTGTCCTTGCTTAGTGAAACAAGTAGGATCTAAGAATTTTGGAAGTTTCTTTGCAATGCAGAGAATGCTATACATTTTCTGAAACTGTTGTTTGGTTGTTTTCCTTAATGTCACTACTGTATGGAACTTCTTCCTTCAAAATATGAGAGAGGATGCCTTCCAGGACAACGTGATGCCCCAAGAACTCCAGGCACTGCTTCCTGCCCCGCAACTGCCCCATCAGGAACTGTCTTTGCCCTCTTCTACCATCTCACCCGTGTCTTTAGTTTCCCATTCCTATAGGTGGTTCCAAGCAATAGTAGAACAGAGTACTTACTATTTTCCCATAATTTAATGTGTTCCAGAAAATATATTGGCAACCATTATTTTCCCCTTCTAAATTCTTTGGTTTAATTTTATTGTCTGATGTTATTGTCTTTTTCTTTATTCTCCCTACCCCCACCTTTGGTCCTTGTGTTATAAAGACAAGAGAAGGAGCACAGAGGTATTCTGAGGTTAAATAAAAGTGCAAGAAGTTACCATAAATGGCGTGACCATTTCCTCTGTTCATAAGTTTTAAAGTATTGTGTGAAGTTAGTCATGAATGCACTCATTAGTCCAACTCTGCTTCAGTTCACTTTGGCCATTTCTACAGAAACTTTCCTCGGGCCAATTTTCCTTGTGCATCTTATGGGATGTGTAGGCGATGAATGAAGCCACATTCAGGACAACCCTTCCCCCTCCCCACTAGACCCCTGATTTCTGGCCCTGTTAACCAGGGCTGAGACTGTGCTGCTTCCTCATGGGCAACCCTGGCTGCCTTGCGTGACAGCATCTGGCCCTTGTTAAGTGGTGACAGCAGCCTGATTGCATATTGCTTTTCTCATCTAAGCAAAATTGTTGGCATTCCATGGAAGCCATTAGCTATATAAAGCACCACCTGGTCCTCTGGGATAAGGAAATAATTGATTATTTTGAAAGACTCTTAACTAGTCCTGCTGGCTGCGCCATATGAAGAGAGGAGCCTAAACTTGCACGACAGCCATGCTGTCATTAAAATAAGTAAACAGCTGAGCTTCACGAGTCCAACAGTTCCCTTCTAATTAGTTTATTTTTTAAAACAGGTTGTGATAAAGTGATTACTATGCACCAGGCACTGTTCTAAGAGTTTTACAAATAATAACTCATTTATCCTCAAAGCAACCCTGGGGAATGAGAAGTCTTAGGAATATTCTGTTTCTTGATCTGGATGTTGGTTCATTGGGTGTGTTCAGTTTGTGAAGATTTGTGCACTGTATACTTATAATATTTGCACTTGTGTATGCCATTCTTTAAAAGAATTAAAACAAAAATTCCAGCTGAGGCTATTATTTCCACCTCTTTTGCAGACAGGAAAACTGAGACACAGAACTTGCTGATGGGCACGTAGCTGAACATGAACCACTGGAACTGGAACCCAGACAGTCTGATTCTATACTCCAGGCTCTTGCTCATGCTTCACACTGGCCCTCCAAGAATGGTGCTCTGGGGCAGGGCTGAGGTCAGAAGAAGCCGGTCGGCAGGGTGGAAGTGGTGTCAAAGACAAAGACACACTAAACCACCATAAAACAGGGAAGGATTTGTCAAGAGTGGCCCCCGGGAGTAGCAGCAGAGAGATGTTGGATCCAGTATGTTTGGGAATACAGAGAGACTCAACGCAAGGACAAGGAGAGCATGTGACAGAACCTTGTGCTTTCACTGGTTGTTGGTAGAAAGTGTGTGCATCAAGGAGTGAAATAAAAACAATGGAGTTAGTTTTGTGCAGCTCTCCACCATTCTAGTAGGAACAAACACCGTGCATGTGCAAGCTATAACATACGGATCGATTCAGTGATTCCACATACCAGTTGGACACACATATTTTCATTTAAAACTGGCATTACACAATGATAAAATTTATGCTAATAATGTAAATTTTAGTTTTTCTTAGAAAATTAAATAGTAAATAAAACACACTAGGAGAAGTCAAAACAGACTGTAGAAAATATTTGAAAAGCTTTGTACTTTAATACCATTAATGGCCCTTTTTTTTGGCTTTTCTTCCTGCATTTTGCATGGGGACCCCCAAATTATAGAGCTGCCCTGCCCACAAAGGAGCAGCACCGGGAAATTTCAAGGGGTTTTGGAATCATTTGATATCTTGACTGTTGTGGTGGTTACACTCACATCACTATACATGAAAAGCGTACATTTTGCTACATATAAAGCATACTTTAATTTTTAAATGGAGAAAATTTATTTATCAAGGGCTGATTGTATATGCCTTTTATGGCTTTAATTGATAATGAGAGTTAAATCCAGCGGAGCCCACATTTGAGTCTGAAATCTGTAGAAACTGCCACCTAGTACAGCAAAATAATGAGTACTGAATGACTGTTTACTCCTTAAACTTTCAGAGAACTGTACTACCCAAAACCTCCAGCCTTCTCAGAATCCTTGCCTGACTTTGTTTTTCCCCAGACAGAGCTTACTGGTAAAAACCACCTTCTCCCAATGCCAGGGCATCCTTGGGACAGGGGCCACCCAGGTGGAGGCTGGTTGCAGGTGGGAACCCTCATGTGACATAGCTTCCTCTGCAGGGGAGGCCAGTATTCTGGGGTAGAGGAGGACATCTAGAGGGGCCTGTCTGCTCTCCCAACATCTCAACTGAGGGCTCAACTCTGGCCCCCAAATCTCCCTTTAGGAACACGTGAGCCCAAAGCGCAGGGTTTTGTGCGTTAACTGTGTTCACTATCCTGCAGGCGGGGCAGAGGCTCCAAGGGCTGGAATCTCCTGCCCCCATTTCACACCATCCCTAAGCCCTGAGTTATACTTCCTCCCAGGCACCTTTGATGACTCTTAACCATGTGGTGAATCTGTCCAACATGATGGGTGCTTGACAACATTTATCCAAAGAATGAATGAAAAACCTGTGAATAACCTCTGACCCAGCAGCTCAGAGCAGATAATTCTCCACCCCATTTCCACTCTTCTACACTGGAGTATCCCTGGCTCTCAGAAACTGGAGCAATTTGCCAAACTTCACATACTTACCAAAGACTGAGCCCAGAATTTGAACCAAGGCATAATGACAACCTCAACCCCAATGCACACATATCCCTACCCCCAGCAGTGGCAGGGGCTGCAGGTCATCATCAGTGTGTCCAGGGATCCATTATCCACTTTTCCCCTGCAAGTTTCACTCACTGATAAAAGACTGGACAAAGGTCTGGCTCTATGATCAGCGAGAGATACTCACCTTTGAGTTGGGCGATTTCTGCTCTGGGAGAGCTGGGCTGGAGTCGGCCAGCTGGCTGTTTGGGTCTCATGGAAGCAAGTGCAGCTTGATGTGGGCTCCAAGGAAACCCAGGCGTGCCTGGGAATCTCAGGCAGCTTCCTTAGAGAGTGGCCTGCTGGGTGGATGGCTGCCCAGGTGGGAGGGGAGGGAGCAGAGGACCTCCCACAAAGAACTTTCCTGTTTGGATCCTGCCCAGTTCCCACCAAGCGTGGCACATTTCTTTTTCTTTTTTCTTTTCTTTTTTTTTTTTTTTTTGTGACAGAGTCTCACTCTGTTGCCCCAGCTAGAGTGCCATGGCGTCAGCCTAGCTCACAGCAACCTCAAACTCCTGGGCTCAAGCGATCCCTCTGCCTCAGCCTCCCGAGTAGCTGGGACTACAGGCATGCGCCACTATGCCTGGCTAATTTTTTCTGTTTTTGGTAGAGGCAGAGTCTTGCTCTTGCTCAGGTTGGTCTCCAACTCCTGAGCTCAAACAATCCGCCTGTCTCGGCCTCCCAGAGTGTGGGCACATGTCTTATCACTGGATACCAGGCTGAGAACTCACTCAGACTTCTGCGTCTTCCAGTCTTGGGAAGATGTTTTTTCCTCTGGTATTTATGACCAACCGGCAATAAAAAGGTAGAATGAAAAAGGCGAATCAAATGCCAGCTTGGGGCAGAACAGTCAACTCTCTCCCTCACTCCCATCTCTCTGCTCAGAGTTGAAGTAACTCCCCAAAACAGGCTTCCTGAAGACAGTGAGACCTCCTCAGCCAGGGGAGTAAGGGCACGAGAGCATCCACACCAGGGTAGGTGTCTAATCAAGCTTCCCATGTGGGTACTGAGCCACCCACGTGCAGGTACTGGGCACCCAGAAGAGAGATGGGCACAGTGGCTGACTGGGTACCTAGAGCCTCGACGAATATTTGGACATAGGATAGAAGGCCAGGCTGGGGCCAGGTAGCGAGTGCTGGGATACTTCCTAAAAATGAGTATTCTCCGTGGCACTCCGGTCGTCTTTGTGAATGATCATAATAGCCGTGGTTCAGGATCTCAGCTGTCCGGTTCTAGGGGCTGTTTAGGTCCTTACCGGGGCTCAGGCTAGACATCTCCTTGTATTCCTGTTACATTTGGGTGCCCTCCCTTGTGTCCCTTCTCTGGCCAACTGCCTCAGGCTGCCGGAGCCACTTTGCCTCAATAGAGCTGAGAGTGCCTGGGAGTCTGAATTCCTGCTGTGGCCCATGGCCGGTGACAGAAGCAGAAAACATGAACACCCAACTTTCTTGCCTCAGGGATGGGTCAGCTCTGAGCTGTAACTGACCCTTCTCCACCACAATAGAGGTGGGTAGAGGAGCGAGGCAAGCCGTGGTTAGGCTGGGCGAGCATGGAAGGCTTAGCAAAGCCTCAGCAGAGCACAAAGGTTGTTTTCCCAGCCACTAGGGGGAGCCGCTGGGAGGAGGGTTGAGGCAGGCTCTCCAAACGAGGATGACTGCTCATGCGCAAGGGGTCGTGATTCCCTGAGTAGCTATCCCGAGTGAGCTCCGTCCCTCTTGCCTTACCCCTGCGCTCCGGTGTCTGGGTGCAAATAGGCACCCGAACACTTCGCACTCAGTTGCTATGGTGCTGCAGGCTGGGATCCACCCTGCGGGAGGACCTACCCCAGTCTGACAGCACAGCTTTCCAGTGCGGGGGATGGGCACTCCCCCAGCTCACCACATCTTGGACCCCCACCGTATTCTCCTGTCAGTTCCTCCCACGTGGGTTCACTCGACTCCCAAGTCCAGCTCCAAAATCTCCCCACACCCCGTGTTCCCCAGCAACCCACTCAAGTCCTGGGGGCACAGGACCCAGCCTGTGCGTCTGACCCGCTGGTGTGCCAGGAAATGCCAGCAGGGAGCTCGCAGATCAGACACCTCAGGTCCACTGCAGGTCCTCAAGGAGAAAGGTTTGGACCCCACTCTGTGGAAACCTCAGACTGGAGGACATACCAGCTGGGGAGACGTGGCCACTCACCGAATTCTTGGCCCAAACTGCTCTCCTTTGCAGCGGGTGGGAGGGGAGGGGAGGATAAGAGTCTAAATGGAAGAAAGCCAGCTCTCCAGCCTCTCCGGGTCACTCTCCTTGGAGGGGAACCCCGCAAGGAATGTCCAAGCTCTGGCATCACACAAGTTCTCCCCAAAATTCCATGGTTGTCATAGTGCTTGGGCTTGCGGGAGTGGAAATGCGTCCAAGTAATTTGGTAGCCTGCTGATCACTGAAGGAGTGCGGGAAGGAGAAAGGGATTCCCCCTTACCTCTTGACTGGGCTCCGAGCTTCTCGGGGTTTGGTCCTCGCTGATATCTTGTTTTCCTTTTTCCTCTTCCTTCTCTGCTTTACAGTTTTCCTCCATGAGGTCCCTGGCAGGCTCCGGTACTTCCTTCTCTGACCTACACCTGAGCTGTGTCCTTTCTCCCTCTTCCTTTTCCTTCCCTCCGGAATGGTTGGGTCAGCGACGTCTCTAGTTAGCCATCTTGCCTTTGTCTCCTGAAAGATGCGTTTTTATCGCACGGTGCCGTGCAAGGAGAACAGGCAGCTAATGCCTAAGACCCAAAGTGCCTGATGGCTTCCAGGTAAGGGTCTGTAAAGGCAGGGGTACATTTCTGGAAAGCAAAAGTTGCAGGATATATTGGGTTAAATAAAAGATATTATTAAAATCAATTTTACTATTTTGTTTTTTGTCTTTTTTGATATAGATACTGAAAATTTTTTAAATACACATACAACCCACCTTACACGTCCATTGAACAGCACTGTTGCAGATCACCTGACCGAACCTTTCTGACAAGAATTTGGACAGGGATGTCCTGAAAAATGAGCTTCTAGCAAAAGGGTGACAAACACAGGGCATGCATGACACCACTGGCACTCCCACTCCCGTGGCAGACAACACTCATCAATCTTACTCTTTCCACTGTGTCTAGACTTGGCCCTCAGAGTCCTCCTCAACACAGTGCTCTGGGCAGTCACTAGCAATTAATCAGAATGAACACTTGTATCGTTTAAGACTCATTTTGTTGCAACTAACAGAAAACCCAATCCAAGGAAAAATTTTGGCTCATGTTATAAGAATTCTAGGAAGATCTGGCCTCAAGCTCACAAAGATCAGGCCTTCCCTCTTTCCCTGGGTTCTGCCTTCTGCCATGTCAGCCTCAGGCTCAAGTTTCACATGGGGGCCCCTGGCTACTCTGGGCCCTCATCCTCATGACACCAAATCCATCAAAAGAGAGAGTCTGGTTCCCTCTTCACCCAAACAAAAGTCCTGGGTTGGATCCAATTGGCCCTGCTTGACCTGATTTGGGTCACATGCCTCTGCTGGAACCATCAACTGTGGCCAAGGTGATGGGAATTACCAAACGGATTAACCTCTGGATTTGAAGGTGCAGTGAACTTTCCAGAAAACACATGGCCTGAGAGTGGGGAAGGGAAGCCTCAAACAAAAGTTTGTGAGGGCTCTTGTCACAGGAAAGGGCAGCAGATGTCTATGTTGACATCTCATGGCTGCCTCCTTCAAACTCAGGGACCTATTATTCATGAGATGGACTGTGATGCTGCCAGATAACTGCGATTGTTTGAAAAGTCTTCCTTCCCTCGAGGTAGGGTAAGCCACATCTCTGTAAAAACAATACACTCATCCTTGTCTACACATACAACAATGTGGAAAATGTTTACATCCCCTGAAGGTTCATTCCTTAATCCATTCCACAGCTATTTGTTGACTACTACTCAAAGTTTAAGGAATCCCAAGGTGGACAACAGATGAAGTGCCAGTTATTGAAGAGGCTATACCCCAAGTGCAAGAGACATAAAATAAAAAAGCAAAGACAAAAGTCAGCAAGGAAATAACAGCTGTTGGCTGTATTCCCAATTTGCATGTTTCCCATATTGTACAGTCTTGGTATAAGGGCCTTTCCCAATGCTGGCTCCCTCTGCCTCCTCCCGGGCCCCCCAATATAGACTGGGTCCCATATGTAACTACAGTCAGCCAGTCAGATGCTTGCTTGCCCTAGGACTTGGTCAAGTGCCACAAACATGCAGGGGATGTTGGGAGATATTGGAGGGATTTGCACCAGACAGTTCCTGTGTCCTGACCATGCCTGCGCTTCCCTTAGTTTCTTCTCAATCTCCAACCCCAGTCTCTAACCCAAATCCCCATGTGTGTCAGCCCAGATCCCCTTTCAGTGAATATAACTTTGGCTTAAAAGAGCCAGTGGTTTCGCCGGTTGAAATCAAATTCCCTAACTGGTACAATGGAAGTTATGTTCTACATGAGTCATCTCTTCTGCAGACTGTGCTATGTTAATGTCTTCAGCCTTTCCTGAATCAGCTGGTTTCCGGATCAGTCTCCATCTTTCCCCCTGGTCATTGTAATGCAGATATAACTCAAAAACAGCCCCCATGCTTCCCCTCTTTGGTAGGGTGGGAGAAAAGTATGAACAGAGAATTTTAAATATTGTTGATTTTCCTATTATTTGTTCCAGAACATATTCTAGGATAGATCATTTGCATTATGCAGGCAATAATATTTTACTTTTAAAAATCTGATATTTAAATCAAACTATACTTAGAGATTCTGTTATATGCCTACAAGAGCATGCAGCAGTTGGGGCAAAGCCTCGTTGAGGACAGCAACAATTATTAAAATTTTTCTCATATTTCTTGGGAAAGAAATCACTATGTGATAATTGTATTTCAACTCTACTTACATCTTAAAATATTAAATATGGTTCATGTGGTTCAAAGAAGATTAGATCCAAAAAAATTTATTGGCTCACAGTCCTGGGAGTTGAATTGTTCAGCCCCTGAGGGATAAAGATTCCGAGGCCTCCTCGGCGGTGACTTGAATCCAGGCTTTGCACGTGATGCTCCATCTTCCTGGGACACTGTCCCCAGCCCAGCCTGTTCCCTGCTTAAACTGACTCCTCCTGCCATTCCTGGCTCAGATGGAACTTCTTTGGAGCCTTTCTCTGTCATCTTAGATTAGCTTCAATACCCTGCTCTACACCACTCAACACCCAGCATTTCCATTTCGAGATGATTTATTCAGTGTCTGTCCTTGCTCAACACCAGGAGGGTAGGGAGAGTGTTGGTCACTGCCGAATCCCCACCATCTAGCTTTGTGCCCCACTCATGGCAGACTCTCAAAACTGAGTGCACTGAGTTGAATTAGGAGAGAAAGATGCAAGGAAGAATAAAATCCACACATGACAGAAGGATCTGCTCTGAATATGCTCCACGGAAAACAGTCAAGGAGGCCTGATTGGGGTGCCCCAGTTTTCTATTGTGAGCCCATCGAGCTCTGCGTTGGGTCCTCAGGCTCCCATCACTTCCTGCCCCTGTCCGTGGGGACCAGCTCTCTGTTAGGCTTTCCCCTTGTCCCTGGGAAAAGCCCAGACCGATGAGTTCCCAGCCGAGCTGTTTCACTCACCAGGCACACGGCCTTGGGGAGGCCACTTAGCCTCTGTGGACTTCGTTCCATCTACCTGTCAAAGAGGCAGATTGCACAAGAGAACCTCAAATGCTCCTTCCACCTCAAAACCCAGGAATCTCATTAGGATAGAACTGTGGCAGGATTTTCCATGAAACCCTAATCTGTGTCATGAAAATAAAACCAAGCCCTGCAACTCTCAGAAGGGAGTGTTATTCTTTCTTGAACTACCTTGTCAATTATAACAGCAAAGGGGCTGTGCCATGCCATCTGGGGTTTGAATAAGTGCTGATTGTGCTGGTACATTCTTCCGTCTTTCCCTCTTTTCTTATTATTTACGATGCAGGTTAGGCCATGCAAATGTAATAAGTACTTGTGCTTTTTGGAAAGAAGCTGTAATGATTTGTAAATGTCTTCATTATAAGTTTAAAACAGATGTTCATCTTACTCAATAAAAATTGCTTCCTCAAAAAGCTCTGCCCATGTGTTTACCGGGTGGGCTGGTTCACGGAGAACAAATAATCACACAGACATTTTCTCTTCCACAGAATTCCATAGGTGCTTTAAGGGGGGGCCCTCTGGGAAAAAAAATGGTATAACCACTATTTAAAATAAAAAACCAATCTGGGGAAGCCAATCACTAATCAAAAAAAATAAATTATATTGCAAAAAGTTTACCCTAAAACACAATCAAGATGTATTTTAAAACACTTTATAAACTTCTAGTCATCTTACAGTGTTAACACTCTGTTCCAAGTGAGGTTTTGGAGATGAATTCACATCTCCACATGGGTCACTAACATTCCTCCTCTAATGCACTGAAAACAAGAGATGGGACCCAAACCCCAAATTACAGACTATTAAAAAAATTGCTAGAGGAAAATCACATCAGGACTCAAACAGTTTACAACACCCACCAATATTTTAAAATTTTTTATGGAAGTATAATAACATGCATACAGCAAAGTGCACAAATGGGAAGTGCACAGCTTGATAATGTTTACAAAATGAACACACCATTGCCACGAACATCCACAGCAAGCGGCAGAACATTACTGCTGCCCCCACACCTCCTCGTGCCTCCTTCCAGGCACTCCCCTCCCCTGATGACTTCTGAACAAGGCGACAGAGAAAGACTCTGCCAAAGGTGCATCTAAGCCGAGAATCGGCTGAGTGAGCGGGATTCAGACAGGGAAGGGCAGGGGTGCAAGGTGGGGAGGGGACAATGGCCCAGAGAGGTGGAGCATCGTGTGCAAAGCCTGACTTCTAATAACATAGATTATTTTTGCCTGTTTTTATATTTTTACACAAATGGAATCAGACAGTAGAAACTCTTTTGCTTCCGGCTTTTTTTCATTCGACATTTTATCTGTAGCTGGAAATCCTTCAGCCCCATTGCTGTCTTCCTGTGTGTAAATATACCCCAATCTGTTCATCCATTCTGCTGCGGTGGGCACGCGGGTCATTTTCAGTTTGGGATTATTGCAAACAGAGCTGCCCCACCAGTGTTTTTACCAAAGGGTTAGATGTGACGTGCCCAGGTCATTTGCCCAGCAGTTCTGAAAATGACAGCATCCATTGTGTAAAACCAACAAACTAGAGTAGTGGTTTGCAAACGTTAGCATGCACCAGAATCCCCTGGAGGGCTTCATGAAGCAGATTTCGAGCTCCCCCCTGAGAGGATCTGATTCAGTAGGTCTGCACATTTGCATTTCTAACAAGTGGCCCAGAAGATGTGGAAGCTGCTTATCCAGGCGCCACACTTTGAGAACCCCTGAGCTTAGAGATATTTGCAAAGCTTTGCCTCTATGGGACCAACCGTTACAGAAATCACACAACTATGAAGAATAGCATAGGAAGCCTCCAGAAATTCCTAACACGCAGACTCATTTCAAAATCTCTCCAACTTTAGAGAGCTCTTTTTACACAGAAAATTGTTTCTGCCTTTCATTGGGGAGGGGGAGAAGGAGATCTTTCAGGCTATAAGAAACAGAGAACCCTCTCAGGTTCCCTCTGGTGATTAGACTTTTATAAGAAGAAACAGGGAGTAAGGAAGTCCAAGAAATGTTACTGGGAGCCACTCAGCCAGGTTGATACAGTTGAGCTTGTCAGACTTAATGAGTAAATGGATCACCTGAAGATCTTGTGAAAATGCAGTTCTTGAGTCAGGAGATGGAAGAAATACAGAAGCCTAAAACTCTGTATTTCTAATGTGGAGTAGCCAGTCCACAGACCACACAGAGTAACAGGGTTGTAAAGAATGGAGCCTCCTTCTTCCCTGTGGCAGATACTGCAGCAGCACTGGGTTTCTGTTGGCAGCTTTGAGGATCCTATGGCAACCCAAGAAATCTTCCAAGCTGACTCAACACCTACATTTCTACTTTCCTCTGAAGCTCCGCCCTACTCCCCACCACTGACTTTTCTGCCCTGTGCCTCCCACTCAGTCATGGCTTCTCCTGCTTCGGGCAGGCTTTTGCTCAGTGCCCTCTCTCCACTTCTGTCCCCTTCAACTGTCTGCTGATGTGGTATGATATCTTACCTTTAAATCTCCAATAGAGAAGATCTGATTGAGTTGGAACATAATCTTTCCTGTATAAGATGTTCATGTTGGGCAGAGTTCTTATGCTTGAAAGGCCAGCTCATACCTACCTTTGGGTTGGGTGACAATCATTGGCCTCAAAAACAGGGCCCTGGGGTACAAGAACTATGACCTGTATCAGTGGTTCACAGAGCCTTGGCTGCACATTAGAATTATCTGAGGCCATTTTAAAAACACCCATCCCAAACCATAGAAATTTCCAATTCTGTTGATCTAGGGTGGAGGCTCAAGTATTAGCTCCTTAGGTATTTCTAAATAATATCCAGTGTTGATAATCACTGATTGTATTAGGCTCCTATGGCTGCTATAAAAAAATACTACAAACTAGGTGGCTTAAAAGAACAGAAATGTAGTCTCTCATGGTTCTGGAGGCTGGAAGTCCAAAGTCAAGGTGTTGACAGGGCCATACTCCCTCCAAAACCTCTATAGGAGAATCCTTCCTTGTCTCATCCTTTCTGGTCACCCCAGGCACTCCTTGGTTAATGGCAGCATAACTCCAATCTGTCTCCCCTCTCTGTGTGTGTGTGTGTCCAAATCTCTCTCTTCTTATAAGAACACCGGTCATATTGGATTAAGGTGGACTCTAACGATCTCATCTTAACTTGATTGCATCTGCAAAGATTATTTCCATATAAGAACATTCACACGTATGGTGGTTAGGACTTGAACATATCATTTGGGGAGACATAATTCAACCCACTGATCTTTGTGTGGGAACCTTTCTAAAGAGAGTTATGGCTTAGGCAGTCATGCTAAGAGCATTCTGAAAGAGATAGTATAGGTAACCATCAACTTGCATGACCCTCCCGCATGAGTCCTTCCCACCCACCCAAAAATGAAGCCACCTTGGAAATTGGTAGTCTCAGTTTTCTCAGTTTGAGAAAGCCACTCGTTCCACTCACCCTAACCTCAACACTCAGGAAAACAAAACTCATAACCTTGGCATCCACATTTAGAAGGTGGTCATCCCCACCATCCTAATTTATTCTCGGACCTATTTACAAAATTGCAAAGAGACAGTATTTTGCTATCATGTAATTAGCATCACCATAATTTTTAAGAAAATCACAACTCTTTGAAATACCAGAAAAAGTAGATTGAGCCAAAACAAAATTTTTATGATCAGAAAAATCTGGTGGATTTACTGGGCTATTCCATAAATGATGGGGTTTTATAATTTTGTGGGAATTGTGTGCTCGCCCACTAATATTTAATATAAAGATATAAATGTGGACAGATTCTTCATATGTCACTGACACTTTGCCATAATGACATTTAAGGCATTAGTGAACTATCTGAAAAGTATAAAAATGTTCCAGTATTTCCTGAGGACTGTGTGAATAACACTTCAAGTGTAAATACGATCACTACCCCCTATGTTTATCATAGTTATCAGTTATGTAAGCAGTGGCCCAAAGCTGATTCCAATAGCCTATGAGCGATTTTGGTCTAGAGTTGGCTGGCCAAAGATTATGTTCCAACCCAGTTGCCACAGAAACCAGCATTTACAGAGCAAAAGCAAGTTGTGGCTCTGATCGAACAACATACTCTAAATGTTTAATGGTTACCAAACGATCTGGTCCTGTGTACACTGCCTTTGCCTTCAGGAGACCTTGCAACAGTGAGGTCATTGGTGCACACCCTGGAGTTGGCCAGACCAGCCCCAGCTTAGCAGGCCCAAAGCAATCAGAGTAGAAATCAGGTTAGATACAAAGGACCAAGAATCAGATTGACTCGGGTTTGTCTTTAGCAACTTGGCTGCAGAAGACATATGAGTAATAAATAAATTCAGAGTGCTGAAAAAAATAACTTTGAACCAAACCAAAATATTGTACAAATGGCTCCATTCTTGAATGTCAGATTCCTTGCCAAGTCTTGACAACTTTTTTTCTTGTTAGGGAAAGAAATCAATAGCATACCATTACTCATATTTTAAAGCCACATCCAAATGTTACAAGATAATATGAAGAATACTCTGGAAGTGAATTCAACTGAAGAGTGGATATGAATCCGTTCACGGCTCCCTCCCAGGATGAAACACTTGTCTCTCCAGCTTTCAAGTGTGGTGTTGACTTCACATCCAACAAAGTGCTGGACGTGATCTTCTGGGAGAATCCTCCATGATTCGTGTCTCTGTTCCGTCCAAATATGGAGATCCATTTGAAAGAGCAGCCAAATAGTGGCTGCCATTCCTGGTATATATTGGGAGTTAGAAATCTCTAATTTTAGAAAGACTGAAAAAAGAAATCAGTAAGATATGATGGCATAACTTTTCTAACCTTGAGCTTTGACCAGACTGCATAAAATACCATCTCACTGGCACGAAACAATTATTTTCATTTCTTTTTTTAAAAAAAACATTATGTTTCAGTTGTGTTATATTAAGATTGTGTTCACTTGTTTCTTCTTAATTCACCTATAACTGGTGATCCTCTGGAGTAATGGCATCCAGTAAATAATCCACAAATGACAAAAATGGAACACTGCTGACTTAAAGAATGAAGTCTAAATTCCTTAAGGTACCAGGAGGTGAGCTTGCCTCTCATGGGTTATTTTGCACCGCCATCCTCTGCCTCTCACCCAACTCTCCAGCCCCACCCTGTGGCCCATTGTTCCCAGGATACACCATGCTGTCTCACACCTCTACACCAAATGGTCACCACCTACCCATGTTTTTCCCGCTTCTAGGCCACCAACTTATCATTAGAGTCACCTGGTTTTGCTGACATGCAAAACCTGGTGGAGATGGGTCTGTCAGCTCAGGGCCACTTATGTTCAGACCACAACAGCAGGCAGTTGCCTTAGGTGCTCTCTGCCTGCTATGGTTTGAATTTGGTTTGTTTGGGCCCACCAAGTCTCAGGTTGAATTTGATCCTCAATGTTGGAGGTGGGGCGTGGTGGGAAGCGTTTTGGCTGTGGCAGCAGATCCCTCATGAATGGCTTGGTACCATTCTCAGGAGTGTGAGTGAGTTCTTACTCTTAGTTCTTGTAAGATCTGATTGTTAAAAAGAGTCTGGCACCACCTCCTCCTTCCTTCCTTCCTTCTGCTTGCCATGTGATGCCGGCTCCCCTCTGCCTTCTGCCATGAGTAGAAGCCTGAGGCCCTCGCCAGAAGCAGACGCTGGCGCCATGCTTCTTGTACAGCCTTCAGAACCACGAGCCAAATGAACCTCTTTTACTTATAAGTTAGCCAGACTTGGCCGGGTGCCATGGCTCGCGCCTGTAATCCTAGCACTCTGGGAGGCTGAGGCAGGCGGATCGTTTGAGCTCAGGAGTTCGAGACCAGAGCGAGACCCCGTCTCTACCAAAAATAGAAAAAACTAGCCGGGCATGGTGGAGCATGCCTGCAGTCCCAGCTACTCGGGAAGCTGAGGCAGGAGAATCGCTTGAGTCCAGCTCAAGCTGTGAGCTTGAGGTTGCTGTGAGCCAGGCTGATGCCACGTCACTCTAGCCAGGGCAAGAGAGTGAGACTCTGTCTCAAAAGAAAAAGTTAGCCAGCCTCAGGTATTCCTTTATAGCAACACAACAACGGATTAAAACACTGCCCTAAGGCGATGGTTACAGTCACATTTAGAACATTCCTGTACCTGAGTAAAGAGCCTAAAATTGTCTTGAGGAAACAGCTCCCTCAAAGTTGTCTTCCCTGGGCGCTTCCTCTACAGCAAGAATTCTCATACCCTGTTGTAGGAGGGAAATGTTATTTTGTTTGAGTGGCATTATACTACGTTGATTAAAACAATGAGTGATGAAGAAAGAAAAAAAAGAAAAAAATGCTATTACTTCATCTCAGAGTCATTAGCACTGATTTGTGTGGTGATTGAGTAAATTCTATTGCCATACACTTATTGGGTATTTTCAACTGCCTTTATAATTGAAATTCTTTAGGGAAAAAAAAAAGTATGTAAACATGCCAGCCCTTAACACATGTTTCCTATTAGAATAATTATTTTCTAACACAATTTTTAAAATCTAAGACATCTTAGGAACCCAACTATCACGTTCTGGCAGAACAGATTGAGTGGGCAAGAATATGGAGCATTGCAGCGCAGGCCGGCAGACAGGATGTGCAGACGGCACTCACTCTGAGGGACACAAATAAAGCCCATAAACCTTTAAATCTTGTCTGCTTAAACTCCCAGAATCACTAGATGCTTATGAGCTTGTTGTCTTCATTCATCTCTATGTATTTTCTAATTTCCCTTGTGATTTCTTCTTTGATCCATTGGTTGTTTAAAAGTATGTTGTTTAGGCCGGGCGTGGTGGCTCGTGCCTGTAATCCCAGCACTCTGGGAGGCCGAGGCAGGCGGATCGCTCAAGGTCAGGAGTTCAAAACCAGCCTGAGCAAGAGCGAGCCCCCCGCCCCCGTCTCTACTAAAAATAGAAAGAAATTAACTGGCCAACTAAAAATATATAGAAAAAATTAGCCGGGAGTGGTGGTACATGCCTGTAGTCCCAGGTACTCGGGAGGCTGAGGCAGGAGGATCGCTTGAGCCCAGGAGTTTGAGGTTGCTGTGAGCTAGGCTGACACCACGGCATTCACTCAAGCCTGGGCAACAGAGTGAGACTCTGTCTCAAAAACAATAAATAAAAAATAAAAAGTATGTTGTTTAATTTCCACAGATTTGTGTATTTTCCAGTTTTCTTTGTGTTATTGATTTTTAACTTTATCCCATTGTGGTTGG
>CAUYRT010036786.1:0-31210 GCA_963574885.1 Lepilemur ruficaudatus | reverse complement strand
CGGGCTGAAAGGGACCAAAGTTTCAAGGTTGTCTTTTCTTGTGCTTCAGAGGTTGACCAGCTGATGAGTTCCTTGAGAACACAGACTACTTTTCTTCCTCCAGGTGCCCTGCAGGGAAGAGCTGGGCCGGTCACTTTGTCTTCCTTATCTGTAACGCAGCAGCCAAACATCATTAGTCTGGCCAGTTAGGGATGAAGGGCAGGCTGAGGAAGGACAGAGCCTGACCACACACACATCGAGCTAAGGAACCCACTGTTTATCTTCTCTAACTGCTTCTTACTGTGTGGCTGGTATTGCCTAGAAGTTACTCAGGTACCTATTTTAATAAATAGACAAGAACGATGCACAGTAACTGTATTAGAGTTCTTCAGAGAAACAGAAGCAACAGGATGGGTGTGTGTGTGTGTGTGTGTGTGTGTGTGTGTGTGTGTGTGTAAAGAGATTTATTCTAAGGGATGATCTCCTTTGATTATGGAGCTGGCAAGTCCCAAGACCTGCAGGATGAGTCACAAGCTGGAGACCCAGCAGAGCTGATGGTGAGAAAGGCTGGTAGGCTTGAGACCCAGAAAGAGCTGGTGTTTCAGTTCAAGTCCACAGTCAGGGAAAATATGCTGTTACTTTGAAGGCTATCAGGTAGGAAGCATTCTCTCCCCCCTGGGGTGGGGGGTGTGGGGTGGGGTGTTGGCATTTTGTTCCATTCGGGTCTTCTACTGAGTGGATGTGACCCATCCACATTAGGAAAGGCAACATGCTTTACTCTGCCTACTGATTTAAATGTCAGTCTCATCCCAAACACACCCACAGAAACATTCAGAATAATGTTTCTGAATATTCAGACCAAATATCTAGGCATCCCTTGACCTAGTTAGGTTGACACATGAAATTGACCATCCTGGTAACCAAAGCAAGAGAGTTTTACGTAGTGAATTCTTTTAATGTGGTTTGCAGTCCTTGAGGATAATTTGTTGTTTTACATTGTCCGAATGTTCCACACCATGAATGAGCCAACTTCCCAGACCCTTGCAAGGGGGTGGGGGGTGAGGGGAGGACAAGTGGCAAGTGCTAGGGACCCTGAGTTCCCGGAGAACGTTTGCTATTTTTACCTAAGTGTTTGTATTTGGTCTAACCAGCAAACCTACAGTCTGCATTTTGTCTCCATTTTGCAGATGTTAAAACTGAAGCTCAGAGACATTAAGTCACTTGTGCCAGGTGACAGAGCTGGTAATTGCACAGCTGAGAGTGACGTGCAGGTCTTCTGACCCCAAAGCCCTTGCTCTCCGGCCTCTGTGATTGCCTGCTTTGTGAGAACAAGCCGGTTGTTAGACAGGCCGACCAGTCATTCCCAAAGACCTCTTCGTGGAAGCCCTCCCCTGCTCGGAATACACCCATATCAATTTGCTTGTTGTGCTGGATGAAAATGGTTTCATGATTCGGTATGTTACGTTGGTACAGCAGGCTCTACCTGTAATAAACATCTGTTCTTTCTTCATCACGGCATTATTCTGAGACAGAATAAAAATGCAGAAGAGGACAGACTATTTTAACCCACAACAATTTTCAATTTTAAAACACTTTGCAAATGGTGCTGAAGGAGGTACCTATTCCATGTGGAATAAGTGAAGACATTTTGTTCCTTCCAAACAAACCTGGGGGTCGGGAGGAAGAAAGAATGAAAACCTACTTTTACTCTAAAAGCATTAAAAAGCTGCTGCTGTGTAGTCAGACACCAGCTTTGGGTGCCCAGCACAGGGCTGCTGCTGGGAGCTGGAGGGGGAAAGCAGGCAGGCCCTGCACTTGGGGGCAGTCGGCTTAGACAGGGAGCAGGGTCGCAGAAAGCAGAGACCCACGCAGACTAGCTCAAGGGTAATGAGTTATTGAAGGAAAGCACCTACCAGCCGGGTCCCCAGGCGTGGGAGGGGCATTGGGCTAGTTGCAGGCCCTCCACCTAAGGGGGGCACCTAAGGGGGGCACCGTCGCACTCCCTGCTCACCCGACACCTCTGCTCCATTGCACACATAGCCACTTCCCTACGGATTAACTGCCGTGCCCACCACAGGGAGATGCGAGCAAATGAAAATATCCCAAAGGATGAGTAACCTCCCTGAAGAAGGAGGGAAATTGTCCATTAACTTTCTATGTAGCTTTAGTCACATCCAGTCTCTCATCTTCAATCCTCAGGCAAACCTGAGTTTGAGCCCTGGCTCTGCTGCTTGTTAGCTGACCTTGGGCAAGTCTTGTGCCTCTGGAAGCCTCAGTTTCGTCTGCTGCAAAACTCATACTCACTGCGAGGAGTGCCAACGAAAGGGGCGTGCAAAGTGCTTTGGGGGTACCTAGGAAACGGTAGGTGTTATGATTTTCATTGCTCTCCAAGTTTGGGGCAGTGAGCTGTTGGGTCCAGGGTGCTGGCTGGGTGGACTGATGCAAACCCTGTACCCGGGGGGCTGGGCATGATTTGGTGGGGGGGGGGGAGTGTTTGCTCAGGGAAGCTGGTAAAGGCAGGAACAAGAGAGAGAATGGGAGAGTATAACCGAGGAGGGTGCCGGCTCTGACATTTGTGAGTCTAGGTAGTCTGCTGTCCCCTGATTCAGAGCGTGAGATGAGCCGTGATGCTAGTGGACCTATTAGGGTAATGACCACATCTCTCCCCTGCTGCTGCGTCCCTAGCTCCTGGCACAGTGCTCAGCTTGTAAGAGTGACTGGATGGCATTTGCGTGTGAATCAGTTAATGGATGAGTGACATGGAGCATTGTGAGAGCAAACCGAAGTGACTGGGGCAGAAGGAAGAAGCCGTGTGATGCAGAGTCGTGGCATTACTAGATGCAGGGCATGGCAGGCTCAGGGCTGTAACCAGGTAAATTGGTCTGGTGACAACACCGCCACCACCACTACCACTATCTTTATCTTATTAATAGCTACCATTTTTGAGCACTTTTTTGGGAGGGGCAGATTCGATGTTAAATTTTCTTAATTTAATTCTTACAATTTCCCTGCTAGGTAGAGATATCACTATCCTCATTTCACAGATGTGGAAACTAAGGCCGAAAGATTAAAAAACCTTTCTGAGGGTGACACATCCAGTGAGCGGAAGAGTTGTGATTCAAACCCAGAGGTGCCTGACTCCAGGCGATATGACGCTGCCTGCCAGAGATGCAGCCTCTCTGAGTGGACAGCAACGGCCGGCCTTCCGGATGGCAGGCAAAGTGTCAAACAACTGGGCTGCATGACTCATCTGGCCTGAGTCATACCTGTACTGACTCAGGGAACGCACAGCAATCGCATACCAGGCTGAGCAGGACAATTTGGCTCTGGGTTCATGAGGGAAAGACCCCTGACCGTGATTACACAGGAAAAGTAAGGGGGGGAGGCCCCTGAGCCCGTGGGGCATCACTCTCTAGTGAACAAAGTCTGGAGAAGGGTGTCGCTGCGTTGTGAGCAGCTCTCTCCAGAATGGCATTCTGGGGTAACGCCTTTGGATGAAGAGGTCATGGTGTTAGGAAAGCCAGTGGACTGTGGACCACTGAATCAGATGCTTTGGCTGGGTAGACTGGACTGTTCTTATAAACTCATAGTAAGTAAATAAGTAAATGTGGCCCATGAGATATCTCTTTATCTATCTCTATCTATCTATGCTGAGGATCTCAATAAAGAGTGAAGAGGTCCATAAATAACCCAAGCTTACTTAATCCTGAACATACCATCTTGAATAATCCTCCTTTGGAGATATCCCCTGAAACTCTCAGAAGTAACTTGGGGAGGCTTAGCGGGAAGGGTGAAGAGTCCACAATTACATAGGTAGGGATTGTATGCTAGTCAAAATCTTAAATTAAGGTTAATATCACCCCATTGCAACCTGCAGGCCAGTGAGACTGGGGGATGTTTGGGGCACAAGGAACACGCCTGAACCAGAGATAACTGGTTGATCTAGGGCTCTGCAGTATGGGTGTGAGAACACTATGAGACAGAGATAACTCAGGGGAGAGAGCCAGCCACCTTTGCATGGTGGCCCCTTTATATCTAGAGGATTAAACCTACCCATTAAGGGGTGGGTTTATGTCTTAGCCACTTGAGTCTGGTGGGCTTTGTGAACAATAGCCTAGTGTGGTAGGGATGCTATTTACACCCTAGGAAACTGGGAGCTTGTACTTCCTGGCTTTTCAAATTCTCTTTCTGAGAGCTCCAAGCCACCGTGTGGAAGTCTGATTACCTGGAGGCGGTCATGCTGAAAGCGCACATGTGGACTCTTCAGTCCAAGAGTCCAGTCCTCGCCCCAGAGTGCCAGACATGGGAGTGGAGCCATCTGGTGCTGCAGATCAGCCCACCCACCAGCTGGGTTCCACTGAGTGATTTCAGTGGACATCTCGTGGAGCAGAAAACTTACCCAGCTGAGCCTCACCCAAACTCTGGACCCATAAAATTGTGAGATATAATAGCCTCACCCAAACTCTGGACCCATAAAATTGTGAGATTGATTTTTTTTAAAGCCACTGAGTTTTGGAGTGATTTGCTATTAAGTAATAGATAACCAGAATAACCATCCTTCAGACCTGTTTCTTGCCCAGATTGAGGAGGGTTTCAAGTGTTGGCCAAATAAGAACTATGTTTCTGGAGAGGGGCAGGCGGTATCATTGGCACGTGAGAGTATTTAGGGACGACACTGGCTCTGAAGTTGAATCTCTGTGGCGAAGTCCTTATCCTCATCAGCTCAGATCTAGCACCTCATCTCTAGGTGTGTGGGGTACACTTGAGATTAAAGGGACAGGACTGGCCATCGTGGTTCTGGAGTTCTGAAGGAGGAAGTGCCGTCCTCTTCCAGCCACCAGCCTTCTTAGTCTACTAATGCTAGAGAGAAAGTCCTGTTCTCCTTGGCTGGGACGTGGCTGAGGTGTTCAGGGTAGGATGGGACTGGCTTCTGGGGCAGAGGATCTGGCTCATGGGCTGAGGGTGGGGCTTGTTCTCCTTGGCTTCCTCATCTTCTATGAACATCCAGGGTCAGAGTGAGGTCTTCTATTCTTCATCCTATATCAAGGTCAAACAGTGGTAGCAAAAGAGCTGCTGATTTGTCAATATAATAGTTGTACAAATCATGCCAAATAAGTTTGAATTTCTGTAAACATCACTTTTTCTGTAAGTTGTTAGTTATGTGCTCTGTGCCTGGTCCTTGGAGCTAGGAACTAGCTCTATAGAGATGACTAAGACACAGTCCTGCCCTCAAAGTGCTCAGCACTGGCTAGACGGTTAAGATGTGCAAGAGAATTGCAACCCAGGGTGGTGAGTGCCACACAGAGGACTATGCCAGGGGCTGCAGAAGCCAGGGGAGGAAAGGAGACGTCTGCCAAGAATGTCTTGGGAATGGGATGGATAAATTAGATAAAATAGGAGCTAGAGCTCTTTCATGATGCGCAGAGCCTCAGAAATCAAGTGTGTCATAATTCAGGTCCTGCTGCTTCACAGGTCACGGCAGGAGTGATGGCGAGAGGCTCAGGTTTGTAGAGAGCACGACGAGGTCCTGTGTCCTTGGAAAGGAGGAGTAAAGGTGGCCCTGACAGATCCCACCAGAGGCCTCCTAAAGGAGTGGTGGCTCCTGCTTGGTTTCTTAGGGGCTGAAAGTGACAGGATGGTGACATGCTTCCGTATTATCTCTTTTAAATTCCCAAACATTTATGAGGGAGGAAATATCACTTCTCATTTTACAGGTGAGGAAACAGAGGCTTAGAGTAATTAAGTATTTCGACTAAGGCCACAAAGTGGTTAGTGGCTGAGACAGGTTTCTCATTTCATCTTGGTCTGGGATGAAATTTCACATTTCCTCTCTTCAGAAAAAGCAAACTTGGCCAGCATTAAAGCCCCTGAGATTAATCTGGTGCATCGTCATTTTACGGAGTTTAATAGCTAGATTATCCAGGATTTGAAGGGGATTCTGAGGTCACCTAGCCAGTCCAAGCATAACTTATAACTCTATTGCACTTTTCCTGCTTGAAAGATTATAAAAGTGATAGTAGAGATGACCTTCCCTTCAGTTTTCTGTTTTGCAGAGCTTGATCATCCTAACAAATAGTAGTACATTTTGCCTTTCTCACTCCTTATATGATACACATTTTCTCATGTCTCACTCTGCCTTCAGGAGGATTGAGATTTATTGGGATACAAAATCATATATTCTCTTTGATCCTGATTTTGTTATGTGGTCGAGAAGACCAGATGGAAATACATCCAAATGTTAAAAGTCATCGTCTCTGGGTTATGGAATAACTACTGATTTATATGTCTATTTTTATGTTTTTTTCTGTATGTTTTTACAGTGAAAAGCCCATCATGTGGAAATGTTTCGGCACGGCCCGGCAGTCTGCGTCTCAGATCCAGAGTCGTCAAACCCTGTCTCTGCCCAGGAGTTCCGGGGAGAGGGTCCTTTTCTCAAGAAGAGAGAGGGTGAAATTGACAGAGATCAAAGTCCTCCCTGAGCTAGTCTTTGTGGGTGCCAAATGGAAGTGTTGTTTTTCTCACCCTATTTCTCAGAGATGTTGGATAAGATCAAAGAGGCAAAGTCAACAAGTTTCTTTGAACTTTCTAGAAGAAAGAATGGTTGCAGGACAAAGTATTATTTATTTCTAGCAGTAGAATAAGGTGCTCCTGAGAGATGTGTGTTGTGCTAGCTTGATTGATATCCCCATTGTTGTTTATAATAGTAATGCTGAGTGTGGTACACCCATTAGGCCAATTCCCATACCAACCACCATAGGGAAATGGCACATCTGACCTTGCTACTCTCCGGCTTGAAAGCTTTTCAGGGCTCCCTGTTGCCTGCAGGATAAAATTCAATTCTGTGTTAGGGAATACAGATTATCTACTGACACTTTCTACTCTGAGCATTAAGCCTTAGCAAGTCCAACTACATCTCAGGGCCTTTGCATATGCTTGGCCCTGTGTCCAAAATGCCTTTTCTCCTGGGCTATACCTTGAAAATGCCTATGCAGCCTTCAAGACCACAATGCAGACACCCCCCTGTGAAGCCCGCTGGGGCCTGTCTTCCACTCTTGAATGAATCACACACTTCATTATCACACCTGCAGCTCACGTTTTCCCCCACTGTTACGTGAAACACAATGCTGCATTTACGTGCTTGCTTTTCTGTGTTCCCAACAGGCCGTAAACTCTTGGATGGAAGAGATGGTGTCTTATTCATCACTGTATTTCCATGCCCGGCAAATGACTGACACAGAGGAAGCTTGTTGACCTGAAGTGTTGAGACACACACAGGAGGAACAGCAGGATCTCGGTAGTATGAGTCTTGAAACAATGCGTAGTAGAGACACATCTTGAGGGGAAAAATAAATAGAAATTTCTTTGTGTAATTTACAATTTGGTCATATACCATAAATAAGTTTAGTTTCATTCTTGCTTATTTGCGTTATGATGCAACAATCCTAACCCTATTAAAAGCTCTGAGCCACTGTGAAATATTGCTCTGTTCCTTGATGAAACAGAGACTGAGAAGTGAAGTCGCAGGTGGGACATCCAAGCGCACAACTGTATACACAGTCACTGGCCTTGTACATCGGTATGGATGGGCAGCCAGAGGTGTTGGCCAGTCTGTTTTATAAGATGGGGCATTTTGAAGGAAGATGTCTGGGGACAACTTGATCACCGGCTTGGTCAACAATGATGATGGTATCTGCTAACCTGATGCCACGGTGAAATGGAAATTGCCTCAGTAGGAAGGTGACTTCAGACCGGACTCTGGCTTGCTGGACCACCAAGAATCAGCCTCTGGGGTTACTGGAGCACAGATTGCATTGGTATGTCCATGTCTCATCCCTTTTTTCCCTTGGGATAGGTTTCATGTCAAGCCATCATCCAAGTCTGAGTCTGGGAGAGACATTTTTGTGAAAATTTTATATAAGCTAATCCCTTTTATATTCTCTAAATTTTAACCTCCTCCAAATTATCATGGCTAAAATGGCACATTATCAGGAGAAAAGGCCTATTGGTTTCCATTATTTCCCTTTGAGTCTGCAAAACTCTAGTTCTTATTCTGCTCAGAAGACTTTTTAAAATGTTTTAAATCATCTATGTCTAGACTCCTGGGCATTCCGTGCCAAACCTCAGAACTTTTGTATTACATAAGACAAAGCATACACCCTCATCTTTTCAACTTTTGCTCTTGTTGTGGAGTGGAGGGGAGAGGCTGTAACAGGCTTCAAGCTCCACGGGCTCACGTGTGTAATAGAGTAGTTATCAGAGGAGAGGTTATTAGCATAGAGGTGCTAATTTTCAAGAGGTCTGGTGGTTCAAGATCACTCTGCCTCAAAGAACTGCTTAGATAGTGAAGGCCCAGTGGCAGATTTACAATTCTCTATCTTTAAATATCTCTCCACATTTAAAAAGTAATACATGTTCATTGTGTTTGAAAAATATCAATTAGCACAAATTTATACAAAGAGAAATGTAAAACACTCATTGTTCTCAATTTGTACCAACCAACTCCATTCCCAGTAATGACCAGTACCAGTTTTCTGTGTGTTTTCTGTGCATATGTGTGTATATGACATTTTTCTTTGGGCACATAAATAGCATCACAGTATCTATACATAGTATATCAGGGTTCCAGTGGGAAACAAATGGCACATTGGAATTATGATAGTTAGTTATAAAGGATTAGTTATAAAGATATGGGTGACTTACTGGGGACCCACAAAGCACAGAGCAGGAAACTGGGGCTAGTGGCAGCAGAGATGTTAGTAGCCCTAAATCTGAAGGAATTGGGGGCAGGATTGTCACTGGAGTGGAGAAGGAGAATGTCCTGTAGAGAGGAATGCTGCTTTTTGGCTGGGGTGCACAGCCAGCACCAAGCAGCCTTGGCGCAGGGAGCTGGGGGAATAGAACTCGGCCCTCTCTCCTCCACTCCGCTGATGTGCTCCTGGGCTCCCCAGTGGCTGATTCCGACAGAGGACAGGTCCACACAAGTATGTCTTGGGGAGGGGCCAGAGGGCAGGGAATGGAAGAATAGAGAGTGGACCTCTAACACGCGCTCTGTGTTGCCCAGGCGGACTGAACTCCTGGGCTCAAGTGATCCTACCCCTCTGCCTCCCCAGTAGCTGTGAGCACAGGTATGTGCTTTTTTAAATTTGATAATCTATCACGGATATATTGTGGTTTGAAAACTGCTCCCTAGTATTGTGTAGCTCCGCCATGAATCATTCATCTAGTTGTCTATCAAAAAGCATTTAGGTTATTCCAGGATTTTTGCTATTACCAACAAGGACGGTGAACCTTTTTTTGTAGATAAATTTTTGTGTAGTTATACCAGTTTATCAAAAACATAAATTGTGTGTAGTAGAATTACTGGTTTGAAGAGTGAGTGCATTTTAATGTAGACAGATTCTATTAAATTACCCAAACTTACGTTCTATCAGCAGCTTTTTGGTATGGCCTCAACCAACACTGGGCATTGTCCATCATTAAATCCTTGACATCCAGACAAGTGAAAAAGGATATATTGTGTTTCTTTCACTGTGAATTCAGTTTGCCATCTTTATATGTTCATTGGCCATTTAAATTTTGTCTGTGTGGTTCTTGAAATCTGTTACTTTGCTTTCTGTTGTGGATTTAATGTTTCCCATATTAGTTTTAAGAGGTTTTGCTTATTAAGAAAATTAGCTTTATATCTGTGACATAAGTTATAAACCTTTCTCCACATAGATCTTTATTTGTATTTTGATATGTTTTTGATTTTTTCCCCCTGTGGTCATATTATAGTTATTCATTTTTATCAAATCTAATTTGTTGCTATTTTCCTTTATGACTTTTTGTTTTCATTGGTTGGTTTAAAAGATTTTTTTCATTGTGAGATTATAAATGCATTCTTGGCTGGGCATGGTGGCTCATGCCTGTAATCACTGCACTTTGGGAGGCTAAGGTGGGTGGACTGCTTGAGCTGGAGTTAAAGACCAGCTTGGGCAAGAGAGAGAGACCCCATCTCTACAAAAAATACAAAAATTAGCTGGATATGGTGGCAAGTGTCTGCAGTCCTAGTTACTTGGGACACTCAGTCAGGAGGACCACTTGAGCCTAGCAGTTGGAGGCTGCAGTGAGCTATGATCTTGCCACTGCACTCTAGCCTGGACAACACAGCAAGATCCCGTCTCCAAAAAAATAAAAAATGTACACATGTTCTTTTTTCTTTCTCGCTTTTCTTTATCTCTTCTTTATGTGTTTTTATTTTCAATCTAATTGGAATTAATTTTTATGCAAGAATCAGATAGGAATCTAACTTAGTTTTAGCAAATGGCTGTCCAGTTGTCATCACAATGTTGATTAAATTATCCTTTTTTGTCATTGGTTTAGAATACCTCCTTTAATATTGCCTATGTTTTCACATGGACTTGAATTCATGTTTGAGCACTTTGAGCCATTCTGTTGTTCTGTCTGTTCCTGAACCAACACCAAGTTGTTTTGAGTATTTTAGCTCTATGAGATATTTTAATATTTGGGGTCAGTCTTCACCATTATTCACATGAGATTTTTTTGTGTGATTTTTTTCTGAGATTTTCAAATGTTTTCCCCCAATAAACTGTAAAATCATTATGTCTAGTTCCAAAAATATCACTTGACATTTTGACTAATACTTTTTAAATTATTTAGGGAAATAGTTTCAAGAATATTAATAACAGATTGTGTGTAAAAAAATACAAAGCCTGAATGTCTATTGACAAGATGATATATTAAAGCAGATATAATATATCAATGAAAAATAATGTATTGGTGTTACCTGCATCAAAATGGATGATTGTCCCAAACATAATATTAAGTAAAAAAGAATAAGTTACAGAGGAAGACCATGTTATATGTATATACAAATGCATCTATATACATGCATGTGTATGGCTGTGCATATAACATAAAAACATAATCTTGCTTAGTAATACATATGTAAGTAGTAAAAGTGAAAAGAAATGCATGGAAATGATAAGCACAAATTCAGGAATGTGGTTGCTCACAAGAGGATGAGAAGAGACAGCCCCGGAGTGGACACAGGCACCTTCAGCTCTGTTGGTATTGTTTTATTTCCTAAAGCTAAGATACAGAAAAATTTGATGAGTTATTCTTTATATTCTTTTGTATGTCTTAGATGTTCATAATTGTTTTTAATTTAAAAGGTCTACTGGGTGCATAGGTAAGTCATACATAAAATGGGAAGGTACACTTATTCTCAGATGAAGAATGTCAATATCATGTTACTTTCAATTCTCCATGGCTCTTAGTATATTTATCATTTCTCTTAACACATTGTATTGAGACTGTTTATTTATGTAAATATATGTTTATAAAATTATAAACACAAAGCCAAGGTTAAAATAGGAAAATATTTACCTGATTATTTAAAGAGGAACTCCCTCTCTATCAGCGAAATCACAAAGAATTAAATGGATTTGACTACATAAAGATTTTTAAAAAATCCTCAACACTACCAAAACATCATAAAAATTCAAAAGACAAATGAGAAATTAGAAAAATATTTATAACAATATGGTAAAGGATTCAAATGCTTAATGTATAAAAATGTTCTCACCAATCAGTAAGAAAACACTAAAACTGCAATGAGAAATGAGCAAAACACCTGAACAGGAAATTCACTGGAGAACAGATACAAATGGCCAAGGAACAAATAAAGCAAGCTGAACCTTATTAAAGTCAATTAAGACAACAAGGTCAGTATTTTTTTTTTAACTTGGTAAATAAACAAAGATTAAAGATAATATAAAAATATTGGCAAGAGCCATGAGGCACTGCTAGAGGGGGTTTCCCCTGGTAAAACTTTTGGAAAGTAATGAGAAAATGTCTTTGAAGCCTTAAAACAAATAACTCTTTGAAGCAGCGATCCCTTCTAGAGAGCCATCCTGGACAAGTAGAGAGAAAAATTCAGACAAGTGTTAATTTGTGTGGATATTCGCCCTACTTTGCACGTGCATTTACTCTGCAGAGTCTTCAAGGACAAAGATGTAATTGGTACACTTCACTTTTTCTGATGTTTTCCTGACATCTTGTTGCTCTAAATCCTCACGTCCTGCTGAAAAGACACTGTGTAGATGTGCTGTTCTTACCCTCAGAAGCAAAAGGATGAGATGTGCTCATGTGTCATTTGGGGAAAAAAGGAGTCCCCTTAACCACTCAGGAGAAATCCATGTCCTGCCTGCGTGTTCCTATTTCTGCTTGAGGTTTTCTTCTACCGTCTGCTGGTTGAAAGCAGGGTTTCCCGACCTTGGCACTATTGACACTGGGCCCTGGTGACTCTGTGTTGGGGGGTTGCCCTGTGCACTGCGGGTTGTGTAGAGCATCCCTCACTGCTGCCCGTTAAACGCCAGTGGATGACAAACAAAATGTCTCTGGACATTTCCGAACGTCCCCTAAGGGAGGAGAAAATTCTTCCGTGTTGAGAATCACTCGTTTCAAGAGTCAGTCTTACCAGGAGGGTAGGTCTCTTGTTTCTCTGGGTGGGAACATAGACCCTTTTCTCAGAGCCACATTATAAGGAGGGCTTGTGAGACGGGATGAGATCAGAGTGGCCAGCTTCGGAAAATGCTGCTGTCTGCCATGGCCACCCCAGCCTTGCCGCTGACCCCTGTGTGTGCTCGGGTTGTCCTTTTCTTCTCTGGGCCTCAATTTCTCCATCTGTGAAATGAAAACTTTGAGCTTGAATCCATGGCTTTTAAGGAGTCTGTCTCAGTCTATGTAGGGGCTGCCATGAGATAAAGGGTCTGGGAGGAGGACACCCCTCTCTCTTCCCCCAAAGGAACCGTACTTTTATGTTTTCCATTTTGGTCTTTCACACATGTTGTAGCAATGTGATCACGTGCATGCACTGATGCCTATTTTGTGACGGTTCTGGGGGTCCCTGAGGACACGTGTATACCCTGGAGTGAGAAGGGATGGAATTTTCTGTGGAAGGGAATAGGACAAGGGCACACCCTGGATGGAGGCTGGAGTTTTCACGGAAAGGAATTAGTGTTCCTAGTGGAGAGTGGTTAGCCATGGGGCAGGAAACTCGATTGGCCTTTGGCTTGTCCAAGGCTGATGGGCTTGGACTCAGAGGCGGAGGGGAGCCACGGGGTGCTGCTGCCCTCGTGGGTGCTGTTCCCGGTACATAGAGCACAAGACAGACAATACCCAAGACTGCGGCTTTCACTGGGACAAGCAGCAAGCAGCCATGCAGGGGCAGGAGCTGTGGGGTCCTTGAGCCTCAGTGTGGATGTTTCTGAGTCTTATTCTTGTCACAAGAGGGGCCGGAATGGACCCAGAAAGAGCCGCGGCCCATCCTCAAGGCCAGCTCAGGGTGTCAGCAGCAGGCATCTGAAGACATAGCTGTGCCTGTTGGGGGCTGGTGTTAAGGGGCCAGAGAGACTCAGTGCAGAGCCTTTCCTCCTGGCCCTTTGGTATCCCTAGAATGGGAAATCTTACAGAAATAGCTAGGACACCACACTGCAAGTAGGCTTATGGGAGACAGCAAGTCAGGAGACAGTTGGGCTCCACTTTTAAAAATGAATTAATTCTTGCGGGGCGCGGTGGCTCACGCCTGTAATCCTAGCACTCTGGGAGGCCGAGGCGGGTGGATTGCTCAAGGTCAGGAGTTCAAAACCAGCCTGAGCAAGAGCGAGACCCTGTCTCTACTATAAAATAGAAATTATTTGGCCAACTAAAGATATATATGGAAAAAATTAGCCGGGCATGGTGGCACATGCTTGTAGTCCCAGCTACTCGGGAGGCTGAGGCAGAAGGATCACTTGAGTCCAGGAGTTTGAGGTTGCTGTGAGCTAGACTGACGCCACGGCACTCACTGTAGCCCGGGCAACAGAGTGAGACTCTGTCTCAAAAAAAAAAAAAAAAAAAATGAATTAATTCTTAAAGTAAAGGGTAGTGCCAGGGGGCTTTGCCGTTCCAACATCCTCATGGAGAGGGTGGTAGCCCTGGGTCACTGGCTGCACTGGCTCCGTGAAGGGGTCTCAGGGATGTCTGGGCCACCGGGTAAGTCCAATTCCCAATCCGTGCTGACTCCCCGCCTCTCTGTTGTGATGCTTATCTACTTCATTTTTCACAGATGTTCAGACAGAACCAAACACTGGTCTGTCTCTGCTCCCTGTCATCAATGTTTCATGTGGATGCTGTCACAGAGAAAAACAATCCTTGAAAAGTTATTTTTTTCTCCCTCAACATGACTGAAGATTTTATAGAGACGTGGAGGTGAGAAAAATCTGGCTTTTAATCTCTTGAAATGTGAAAAGTAGTTTTAATAGTGTCATTTGCCATTTTTGCTGTGTTACTCAGATTCCTTTTTTTTTTCCCTGAGCCTGACTGAAAGTATGATAAGATCGGCAGTCCCCACGGTGAGTCTGACTTCAGAGCTCAGTGATCTGAGAGATGGAGATCTTTCAGAAAAAGAACTCATTAGCATGACTCGAGAGTCTCGGAAGGTAATCATTTCAAGATGAAGTGTTGAGAACAACACTGGGCTTTTGTCATGACTGAAGGAATCTCTTCCCTGGTCAACCTGACGATTTCCAAAGCTGCTTCGCCTCTGGACATGGTAACCAGGAGCTATTTTAGGGAGCCCTGAGCATCCTGCAGTGAGGATTTTGACAAATCAGACACAAACAGGCTAAATGTGTGTGTCCTCTCATTCCTTGCTCTTTGGGCAGTGGCATGGATTCAATATTCGTCCCCTCCAAAGTCACACTGAAATTTAATCCCCACTGTGGCAATATTGAGAGGCAAGTTCTTTAGGAGGACTCTGCCCTCATGAATGCATTCATCCATTCATGGATTGATGGATTAATGGGGTATCACGGGGGTGGGACAGGTGGCTTTGTAAGAAGAGGAGGAGAGAATTGAGCTAGCACACTCGGCCCCCTCACCATGTGACACCCTGCACCACATCTGGACTCTTCAAAAAATCCCCACCAGCAAGAAGGCTCTCACCAGATGCCACCCTTAGATCTTGGACTTCTTGGCCTCTGTGACTGTAAAAACTAAATTCCCTTTCTTGTAGATTGCCCAGTTGCAAGTATTCTGTTATAAGCAACAGAAAATTGATGAATACAGGTAGATTAGGAGATTGTGTCCAGGATGTTCAGGAAGCAGGAAAATGCGCTCTTTCTCAGCTGTGGTCACTGCATGGGGCTCCCAGGGGCAAGTCAGCATGTTGCTTAGAAAAGCAAGTCAGAGTTG
This sequence comes from Lepilemur ruficaudatus, assembly GCA_963574885.1. Lineage (NCBI taxonomy): Eukaryota > Metazoa > Chordata > Mammalia > Primates > Lepilemuridae > Lepilemur > Lepilemur ruficaudatus. Next base: position 15,994 of record CAUYRT010036786.1, on the reverse strand, counting down.
GTATGAATCCTCCTCCTCCTAACTATGACTGCTACATGAACACAACTTATTGCAACTTGCATTTAATAGTCCTCGGGGTTCAAAAGGTGAATAGGACATCACCTCTGCCCAGGAAAAGACACGTGATTCAAGCTGGCACATGAGTGGGTGGCACAGTGGGGTTTGCAGTTCATTGCTTTTGCCTTTCATCCTGGAGTGGATGAAGTTGTCTGTAGAGATCCAGAACCTTCCAAGGAAGCATATACTGAGCCCTTATCTTCCTCAGTGTCTCCAAAATTTATGTCTTCCTTCCCACTTTGGGTGTCTTCTTAATTGTATTAATAGCTGCCATTTACTTTGGCATCTATGCATATGTGAATCATGACAAAAGGTTCACCCACACGAACTCATTAGTGCTCACAGCAGGCTAGGCTAACACTAGGTCAGCAGATGTTTCAAATAGGAGGAAAAATGTCAGACAGCTGAGGTCAGAAATTCCAGTGACCTGCTAGAGGCCACACAGCCGGTAAATGGCAGAGCTGCAATTCAAATCCAGGTCTCAGTTCCAAAGTTCACCAGCTTTGGATCATTCTGTCTCGTTCTAAATCTGTGTTCATAATTAGAACAATTCTAGGAGTAATTCTGGAAATTATCAATGTGCTTGTTAAATTCTGGGACTTAGAGGCTAAATCCACCTCCCTCTTTTTTTATTTTGACCTTCAAATTCTTTTATTTGTGCATTGTTCTCTGTTAATTTCAAATTGGGTCTCAAGACTGTTTTCTTTTTCTTTCATTTTATGTATATATTTCTTTATTTATTCTTGTGATGACAGCACTTAACATGAGATGTACCTTAGCGGATTTTTAAGTGCACAATGTAGTATTGTTCACTATCGGCACATCTCTGAGCTTATTTATCTTGTATGACTGAAACTTCGTATCTGTTGACTAGACACTCCCCATTTCCCCCTCCCCAGCCCTTGAGAACACCATTCTACTTTCTGTTTCTATGAGTTTGATTATCTTGGATACCTTGTGTAAGTGGAATCATGCAGTATTTACCTTTTTGTGACTGACTTATTTCGCTTGTTATAATGTCCTCGAGGCTCATCTATATTGTTGTACATTGTAGGATTTCTCTTTTAAGGCTAAACAATATTCTGTTGTATGTATATATCACATTTCTTTATTCATTTATTTGTTGATAGACACTTAAATTGATCCCAGAACTTGGCTATTGTGAATAATGCTGCAGTGAACACGGGAGTGTAGATATCTCTTTGACGTATTGATTTCATTTCCTTTGAAGGTATACTCAGAAGTGGGATTGCTGGATCATGTGATAAACCTCCATACTGTTTTCCATAGTGGCTGCACCATTTTACATTCCCATCAACAGTGTACAAGGGTTCCCTTTTCTCTACATCCTGGCAAACACTTGTTATCTTTTTTTTTTTGTTTATAAAAGAAATACTAATAGATGTGAGGTTTTGATAATAGCAATCTTAACAGAAGTAAGGTTCTCATTGTGGGTTTGATTTGCATTTCCCTGATGATTAGTGATGTTGACAATCTTTTTATATACCTGTTGGCCATTTGTATGTCTTCTTTGGAGACATGTCTATTCAAATCCTTTGCCTGTTTTAAAATTAGTGTATTTGTTTTTCTGCTAGTGAGTTGTATGAGTTCCCTAGTATTTTAGATATTAACTCCTTATCAAATATATGTTTTGCAAATATATTCTCCCGTTTCATAGGTTGCCTTTTAACTCTGTTGGTTGTTTTCTTTGCTGTGTAGAATCTTTTTAGTTTGATGTTGTCCCACTTGTTTGTTTTTGTTGCCTGTGCTTTTGGTGTCAAATCTAAGAAATCATTGCCAAGACCAATGTCATGAAGATTTTTCCATTGTATTTTAGAAGTTTTATGTGTTAGGTCTTACATTTAAATCCTTAATCTATTTTGAGTTGAATTTTGTGTATGGTATAAAATAAAGGAATAATTTCATTTATTTATTTATTTATTTTTGCATGTGGCTATCTAGTTTTCCCAGCACCATTTGTTTAAGAGACTCTTTTCCTCATTCTGTAGTCTTGGCACCCTTGTTAAAGATCAGTTGACTATGTGTGTATGGGTTTATTTCTAGGCTCTATATTCTATTCCATTGGTCTTTGTGTCTATCTGTATGCCAATAGCATATTGTTTTGATTACTGTAGCTTTGTAATATATTTTAAAATCAGGAAGTGTGAGGCCCTCACCTTTGTTCTTTCTTAAGATTGCTCTGATTAGTCAGGGTCTTTTGTGGGTCCATATGAATTTTAGGATTTTCGATTCCTATAAAAAAGGCCATTGGAATTTTGACAGGGATTGCATTGAACCTATAGATTGCTGTGTATGGTATAGGCAATTTAACTATATTAAGTTGTCTAATGCATAAACATGGGATATTCTTCCATTTATTTGTATCTTTTTAAATTTCTTTCATGAATAGGTTGTAGTTTTCAGTGTACAAGTCTTTTGCCTTCTTGATTAAGTTTATTCCTGAACATTTTACTCTTTTTGTTGCCATTGTAAATCAAATTTGTTTTCTTAATTTCCTTTTTGGATTATTTGTTCTTAGTGTATTGAAACACACTGATTTTTTTATGTTGATTTCTTGCAACTTTACTGAATTTATTAGTTTTAACTTTTTTTTTTTTTTGACTGTGTCTCACTCTGTTGCCCGGGCTAGAGTGCCGTGGCATCAGCCTAGCTCACAGCAACCTCAAACTCCTGGGCTCAAGCGATCCTTCTGCGTTAGCCTCCCCAGTAGCTGGGACTACAGGCATGCGCCACAATGCCCGGCTAATTTTTTCTATATATTTTTAGTTGGCCAATTAATTTCTTTCTATTTTTTAGTAGAGACGGGGTCTCGCTCTTGCTCAAGTTGTTTCAAACTCCTGACCTTGAGTGATCCTCCTGCCTCATCCTCCTGGAGTGCTAGGATTACAGGCCACGCCTGGCCTAACTTATTTTTTTAAATGTAATCTTTAGGATTTTCTACATACAAGATCATGCCATCTGCAAACAGAGATACTCTTAATTCTTCCTTTCTGAATTGAATGCCATTTATTTTTTTTATATCTTGCCTAATTGCTCTGTCTAGGACTTCTAGGACCTTGTTGACCAAAAGTGGCAAGAGAAGTCATTCTTGCCTTGTTCCTGGTCTTAAAGGAAAAGGTTTAAGTTTTTTTATAGATGAGTATGATGTTTCAAATGTGCCTTTATTTATTTATTTTTAAAAGATTTATTGAGATATCAGTAACATATAAAAATGTATATATTTGAGGCATATAACTTGATGTTTTAAAATATATACATATTGTGAAATGATCAGCACATTCCAGCTAATTATCTTATATGATCTTTATTTTGTTGAGATAAATTCCTTCTATACTTAGTTTGTTGAGAGTTTTTATCATGAAGAGTGTTGAATTTTGTCAAATGCTTTTTCTGCATCGATCAAGATGCTCATGTGATATTTATCTTTTATTCCCTTTAGTATGTTTTATCACATTCATCAATTTGCGTATGTTGAACCATCCTTCCATCCCAGGGATAAATCCCACTTGGTCATGATGTATGATTCATTTAATGTACCGTTAAATTTGATTTGCTAATATTTTATTGAGGATTTTTGCATCTGTACATCTGTGTTCGTCAGAGATATTGGCCTGTAGGTTTAAAATATTTTTTTTTTTTGTAATTCCTTTGTCTGGCTTTGCTTTCGGAGTAATGCTGGCCCCATAAAATGAGTTTGAGACATGTTCCCTCATCTTTGATTTTTTTGGAAGAGTTTCAAAAGGACCGATGTTATTTCTTCTTTAAATGTTAGTAGAATTCAGTGAACTGTGAGGCTTTACTTTTTTGGGCAGCTTTTGATTTCTGATTCAATCTCCATATTTGTTATTGGTCTGTCCAGAGTCTCTGTGTCTTATGATTCAGTCTTGGTAGATGGTATGTTTCTAAGAGTTTGTCCATTTCTTCTCGATTATCAAGTTTGTTGATAACACTTGCTCATAGTAACCTTACAATCCTTTTTACTTTTATTTCCATGGCATCAGTTCTACTGTCTCCTCTTTCATTTCTGATTTTATTCATTTGAGTCTACTCTCTTTTTTCTTAGTCTAGCTAACGTTCTGCCAATTTTATCTTTCCAAGAACCAACTGAGTTTTGTTGATTTGTTCTACTGCTTTTCTATTCTCTATTTTTGCTTATTCTGCACTAATCTTTATTATTTCCTTCCTTCTGCTAACTTTGACCTTAGTTTGTAGGAGACTTCAAATCTCCACTTTTAATAGCAAATAGAACAACCGGATGGATAATCAATAAGGAAACGTCAGACTTGCAACTGGGCCTAACAGACACACACTGGACATTCTCCCCTCCTCTTTATTCTATGTCCCTGCCTCCCCTTCTCCTGCTTAGAGGAGATAGGACAAGTGAAAGATGGTTTTACCCTCTGTACTTTATATAGCAGTTTGTTAGGGGTGTCATAGCAAGCACCACAGACTGGGGGATGTAACAGAAGATTATTGTCCCATGATTCTGGAGGGTGAAAGTTGGAGATCGAGATGCTACAGATTTGGTTTGTCCTGAGGCCTCTCTCCTTGGCTTGCAGACAGCCACCTTTTCCCTGTGTCCTCATGGGGCCTTTACTCTGCATGTACACTCCGGATGTCTCTCCCTTTTCTTATAAGGACAACAGTCATACTGGATTAGAGTCCCACTTTTAAGACCTTTTTTAACCTTAATTACCTCGTTGATGTCACTATATTCAAAGGGCATTGAGTGTCGTGATCTAAGTCTCTGGTCACTGCAGCTGTATCAGCACTGGAGGTGCCCCAAGCCCAATAATGCTGTGACCCTTGCAGACTCCTGGTGTTCCCACCTTGGTAGACTTGGGTAAGGTATGTGAGAATTCCCTGGATTGCCAGGCAAAGTCTCTCACTCTCTGTGCTGGGCTGCTAAGGTTGGCGGAGGAGTGATGTGGGCACCGACTCATGGCCACCAGCACCAGGTCACACCTGAAACCAGCCCAGTCTCACCCAAAGTGGTGACCGTTGTCCGGTTACCTCTGATGTTTATTCAAAGCCCGAGGGCTCTTCAGTCAATTGGTGGTGAATCCTGCCAGGACTGGGTCCTTCCCTTCAGGGCCGCATGTTTCCTTCTGGACCGGGGTTGGTCTAGAAATGCCATCCAGGAACTAAGGCCTGCATCAGGGGCTTCAGGAGTCTGCTTGGTATTTTATTTTACCGTGGTTGAGCTGGTACTCAAGTTGCAAAACAAAGTCCTCTGAAATTTTCCTCCTTCTTTCTCTAAGTGGAAGAAGACTCCCTGAGATGCGCTGCCTGGAGTTGTGAGAGAGGTGACACAGGGACTGGCGTGGCTGCCACTGCTGGTGTCTCACTGGGTCACATGCACCCCAGTCCACTGGCTCTGAGCCAGCACAGCCTCAGGAATTGTCCAAGGACTGCAGCCTTTGTGGCCTGACTGCCTTACGAATTTAGTCCAGGTCCCCGGCTGCTTTTTGTAAGCCAGTGTGGGGCTTGCCATAACTCGTGTTTTGGGGCAGAGGATTTCTCTGTGGCTGGGCTGGTCTAAATGCTCCCTCCGTGGGCACTGGCAGAATTCTGCCCTGTGCTGTGTTTCCCTTGCCAGGGGGCCCCTGAGTTTCACTGCAAATTCCTATAATCCCTTTACTGTCCCTCCCCCGGGCACACAGATTCTCTCCCCACTCGGCACGCTGGCACGGCACTGCTGGGGGATGGGGAGGGTAGCGTAGGCAATGCAAGACTGTTCTTTCTGCCCTCTTCAGTGCCTCTTTCTTTGATATAATGTTAAGACCAGGTAGTATGAGCACTCACTTGATTTTTGGTTCTTCTGAAGGTGGCTGCTTGCGTGGATGTTGTTGAATTTGGTGTTTGTGTGTGGGGATGATTGCTGGAGGTTTCTATTCAGCCATATTGCTCTGCCCACTCCCGTAAATTTTTTTTTTTTTTTTTTTAGAGATAGAGTCTCACTATGTTGCCTAGGCTGGTCTCAAACTCCTGGCCTCAAGCTATCCTCCCTCCTCAGCCTCCCAAAGTGCTGGGATTAAAAGTGTTCAGCCACTGCACCTGGCTGAGAAGTCAGTTCTTAATCAGACATAATTCTATAAGCATTTCCTGGGCATCTTCTCTCTTCTAGGCACTGAGCTGAGGGATGAGAGTATAAGGACACAGACTTGCTCTTGAGTTGCCCACCTTCCAGGTGAGGGGTCATTTTAGTCAAGGACTGACAACATATTAGACAGAGAAGTTTGCAGCACAGACCAGCCATCTGAAGTTACCTGTGGGGAACAGCTATGTCCCCAACGAGCCAGGCCTCGATGCATTGCTCGGGGCTCAATATTGGATACAGGGCACTGCGTGTTCGTATAACCTTGGCTCCATTTCCAGTCTTCCCGAATGTCCCCTCTTTGCCTCAGCCTGATGTCCCTTCCCTGACCACGTTGTTTTGATTGAACACTTAGCTTTCTCCCTGCTATTTAGTTTACATGTTGTTCAGATTTTAAGTTCCACGTGGCAGGTTCTTGTCTTTTGTATTTTACAATTTGAAAAGTTCAGTCTACATGTGTGATGCCCTTTGTAAACCATGAATGTTAATCAGGGTTTGAGTGTCAGCCCACAACAAATGTTGACCTGACGATGTCTAAATCCTGAAAACGTTCTAAACCAGAATGCAAATCCATTGTCCTCACAACTCTCTATAATTTCCATTAATTGCTCTAATATGCTGGCTCCTCTTTTTGATTGCATGCCCTTTAGAAAAAAATCATTGATACATTAATTATAGCTTTCATCCGGAGGTTTGAGCATTTCTAAACATTTATTTGGATTTCATGCCAAACTGGGGGATAATTGCATATAAAAGGATCATGCTGGGTTAGATACTGAGTTGAGGTTTTCAAATATCTTTCCGCCAGTATAAATAGCCCAATTGGCAGCTCAAGCATGCATCTCATTGCTCTGTGCAGCTTGACCAAGTCCATTTTCTGTTTAGTGATAGCACAGGATAATGGAAGCCACTCCGAGAGGTAACCTTCAAGCTCAATGGCCATACTTTCTGGAGTAAAGTTGCGGCAGGTGATATTATAAAGGCTCGGTCTTGGAAAAATGCTAAACGATGCCAGTAGCCCAGCCTGCTTCTTCTGCGGGGCATCCCAGAAGGACCTCTCCTGTCAATGTGGGATGACCACAGTGCTACCCGCGACTGCAGATGTCCCGTCTGAATTCCAGAAGATGACATCTAGTGGGCTGCTCTCCTGTTAAAGGTCTGGAGGGGCTCCTGGCTTCTGGGCTGTGCATATTGGAGGGGCTGGTGGTCACTGTCCTGCTTCATGCCGGCCCCCTGACCTTCTTCCTCCTCCCTGCCCTCCTGACCTGTATATATATTTCTGCTGGTTCAATTACGTAACATTTTTATTTAAGGTTTGCTTATCTTCTCCTGTGAAGCCACAGATGGAGAAGTAAAAACTGAGGGTTTTAGAGATTTATTCGGGAAGGAATTTGGCAAACAAATGGTTCCCATAAACACACACTGAGATTGTTTCCTCCTCGGTTGTCACCACCCACAGAGCTGGAAGGGAGCCGGAAGACAGCCCTGTTGAGCTCTGGGATTGGGCTCCCAGGCGGAGCCGCTTGTTCTCCACGTTTCTCCTGCTTGATTCGTTTCTCCCAGGGGCAGGAGTCCCCACCAAACAGGTGAATGGAGCACAGGACTGGGACACGGGAACTGTGGGTTTGTACCCCAGCCACCATGTCCCAGGTGATCTTGGAGGTGTCAGTCCAAACGGGCCTCACCTCCACCAGCACGCGGTAGCGCTTTAGTGCAGTCACGGACATTAACACAGAGAACGGCTACTGTTTAAAACTACCGTTTATCGGATATTCACTCTGTGCCAAGCATTAGGCTAGGTAATTTACATATATGATTTAATTTAATCTTCATGACAGCTTTGAAAATTAGTTATTATGAGGATCAGAGAAAGCAGATCGTCCAGAGTCATAAAGCTAATAAGAAAACCCCAAGCCCGGGATGTAGTTTGGACTCCAAAGCTTTTGTTCTTTTCCCTGAACCAGAGATGCTGCCTCCCAGCCAACATCTTAGACCCCGTCAAGTTCAAACGCGTGTGTGTGAGTGTGTGCGCGTGCGCATGTGTGTGAGCGTGTCATGTGCGCGTTTGGAAAAGACTGTGTTTCGCCCCATGGGAGCGAGTTTTGTGTCTCCAGTTTCAATCCCCCAGGACACAGTTTTATTTGTCTCTTCTTGAGCCCTGAATTATTCTTGTTAGCCTCCCTCAGAAGCAAGTACTGATGCCTTTGTTTTTATTTTCTGCGTAAGTGAAAACAATGCGATTTTTTAAAACATATATTACAGGATAACTGAGCCCATCTATATGTCATAAATTGTGTGGCTGATTTCTTATACTTTTGAACCTCCTGTTGTGTTTGACAGTTATATCATTTTTGTTTACCGGGGAGTTGGGGGACTGAGGCACATGCCTCCCTTATCGCTGTTGTCAGTGAGGCGATGTCCAGCATTATCTTATTTAATCCTCCCGGCAACCTCGGAGGGAAAGATAATGATAATCTCCCCAGTTTTACGGCTGAAAACAGTGAGGCTCAGAAAGCTTAAAGTCTCAAATCACCCATGAGAAAGTGGCAGATCTAGGATCCCCATGTCCCCTCCTGCCCCGGACTTGGCGTCCGCCCTTCCCCCACTGTGGCTGTGGGCTGTCTGTGCTTCCCATCTGCCTGCTGTGTCGCTCCCAGGCCCTGGGAGCAGGAGGACAAGGCTCGCTGTGAGCACTCAGCGTGCTGCCGCTGACGGCCAGGACCAGAGAAGGAGGAAATCGGGGGCTTGGAGGGCCCCGTGTTGGTGTTCTCCCTTGTTTCAATAAAATATAATCATCTACAGACAGCCCGACATAGTCCGCCAGGTTCATTAAATCAGGGGCTCTCTCTGTGCTGCTCTCACTAAATGACAATTTTCTTTATGCACAGATGGTGGTCCTGAGACTTGAGCAGGTGGGACCCTGAAGGGGAGAGGCTGCCACAGAGCTGGGGATGTGCTCCCGGGACATGGCCAGTGGGGACAGAGATTGGGGGCACAAACCCACGCCCTTCACAGCTCACTTTATGCTGTTTCAAAGTGAGCTTTTGGGTCTTATTCCATTTTGATGCATGTGGGTTTAATTATCCCCCTTTTATAGATGACTGCACAGAAGCCTGGTGACATTAGGTGACTCATACAACATCACTCAGCATGTTGGTGGCAGAGCTGGCATCCAGGCATGCTTACTCTTGGCTAGGCATTTGTTTGCTGTGTTAAATGACCAATCTCCTGCGTGGAGTTTGTTTTTAGCAGCCCCGCCATCCTTCCTTATCACCGTTAGTTCATGACTGAAGATACATCCTTTGCTGTGGGTCAGCCTTAGTGCTGTGACCTGACTCAAACTCCTGGCCTCAAGCCATCGATCCTCCTGCTTCGCTGGGATTACAGGCGTGAGCCACTGTGCCCAGCCATTGTGGACTGACTCTAATTACTGGCAAGTTCTTCTTTATGTTGAGCTGGAATCTCCCCTTTAATCCTCATCCAGGCCTCCAGAGCATCACAGAATTTATGTTTTCAGCCCAAATGTTCTCTTCTTTAAGGCCAACATCTCTGATCTCTTTGGCCTGTTCTTGCGGGAGACAGATTCTAGGAATGTCTTGGTCCTGACTGCCTTTTTCCGGAGGTGCTTCCGGATGTGCACACTATGAACCATGAAAGTGTAACACCCCAGGTGGGATCTAATCAGGTCAGTGTGTAGGGAGGACACTGCCCAGTGCTGGGCCCCTGGGGCTCTACGTGAGGCAGCCTCTGAAGACGCTGTGTGTGTCCATCACATGTGGGTCCATTTCCTGATAGGCTCACAGTGGCCTTGCCTTCCCAGGATGGGAAGCTCTCTGAGCATGTGCATGGTATTTTATACTCCTCCCCTTCCCCACCCCGGACCTCTGAGCTGCATCATCAACCAGGCGCATTTACTGAACATCAGTTATGTACCAGGTTTGGTGCCAGGCCCTAATGATAAGAGAGAAAGTAAGATGTTGTCCTCATAAAAACAATTTCCCTACATCTGTGGTGCATAGAGCATTTACAAATTGTATCTACATCCATCGTCTCAAACTCTACACACCCCTCAGCAGGGTGTAGTTATGAAATCAGCATTGACCGCAGTCTGGTGACAGATTTTGCATGGGCCAGGGATCAGAAAAGTAGAAGGATTCTCAGAACAGGTGCCGAACAGAAAGCATTGGAAACACAGAGGTTCAAAGGCCAGTGGGGAAAGCAGAACATTCCTCAAACAGATGGGCTAGAAGTGGATTCTGAAGCTGGTGTTTGCAATCAGGACTTTGGGAATAGGAATTTTATTTTTTATTTTTTTCACATTTGACATATATATTTATTTAATATTTTTGTAAAATGAGGAATATGTGAAAATGAGGAAACATATAGAATATATAGTATGACAAAAGTTTACATTTTGTTATGATGAAAACTATAAAGGAATGTTACTATTGTTTTAATGCTTAAATGTATTGACCATCTCTTTGTTAGTAGTTGGTAGATTTTTTTTAAACTTAATTATACTTTTTTTTTTATTTCAGCATATTATGGGGGTACAAATGTTAAGGTTACATACATTGCCCTTGCCCCCCACCCACCTCAAGTCAGAGCTTCAAGCATGACCATCCCCCAGACGGTGCACATCGCACTCATGATGTATGTATATACCCATCCCCTCCTCCCGCCTCCCGTCTGCCCCACACCCGATAAGTGTCCACTTAGGTGTTGATCAGTGAAACCAATTTGCTGGTCAGGGAATAGGAATTTTAAAGAGCAAGATGGTCAGAAGGAAACCTAAACAACCTGGCCTTTGAGGTCTGCCTTTAGGCGGTGCCCTGGTGTGTGAGGTGGAGGTCAACACAGAGTCAGCCACAGAGAGGGACAGACAACAAGATTCAAGGACATTCAGCACATTTTACAGAGGAGAAAAGGTGGAAATTCTGGGCCGGTTGTGAAAGTAATGATCAATAGAACCAAATTAAATTCTGGCCTTCTGACCCCCTGATCCATGAGGTCGCTATTACCTCAGGCCATTTCTGCCTCAAGGACGTTATCTCACCCTCCAATTACAGTAACCTGGGTTAGAATAGGCAGGGTATGTGCCGAATGCTCTAAATTGTCATGCAGGCCTTGATAATTAGGAACTTCAACCCCTTGTCCTATATATGCCGTAGTCCATTAAAATGTCCACAGCTGTCTGCTCAGTGATCTGTGGCATGAATGTGCTTTTTGTTTCAAAACAGCAACCAAAGAAGTTTTTTTATTTGTGGATATTTTCTGCTAGATAATAACTCTAGGGTATTTTAACCTTTGCACTGTTGACACTCTGGACTGGAAATCCTTTGTTGTCGGGGGCTGCCCTGAGCATTGTAGGCTACTGAGTAGCATCCTTGGCCTCTGCACACTAGGTGCCAGTAAGACTTCTCTCCCCGATTGTGACAACCAAAAATGTCACCAGATATTGCCAGTGTCCTCTGGGTGACAAAATACCTCCTGTCCTCTCCATTGAAAACCACTGATCTTTTCACATGATTTTAAATTCCAAAGATACCATAGGATACAAGAACAGTCTTTCCTTTCTGTCCAACCACTCAGCTGTCCTGCAACTTTTTTTTTTCTCTTTTTGCAAATTGCTCTACTTGGTGTTTTGGATTTTTACAACAAAGCCACACTTGTCATTGCTGAGAACACAGAGGCCTTCCATATGGAAACATGAGCTACTTCTGCAGGGCCCTACTTCCCCGAGGGGCCTGGCAGCCAGGCTGAGGCCACTGCTCTGGTCTGGCTTTGCAAATGTCAGCAAACTGGAAAAGGGAAAGAGAGAGAAGGTTCTTTAGTCCCTTGCCTCTTAATACTGTGGTGTCTACACTGCCTTGGGAAACAAAAGAAAACAAGCAGACAAGAAACCTGCCCCTCACCTGACCACACTTGTTCTTCCTTAGTGCCAAGGAGTTCCTTCTTGCCTTTGGGGCCGCCAGTCTTTTACATGCCTGGCTGTCCTCCAGTGTCCCCCCAGATGTTCTCTAATTAGTGTCTCATGTTTGCAAGGTGTTTTCCGCGGTAACATTGGTATTCTTTAAATAGGCCTTGAAGGACATCAACACTCCTATATGACAGACGAGGAAATGGAGTCTCCCACGAGTCGATATTTCCTCTTTATTTCAATAAAAACAATCTTAAATCAGATTTACAGAAAAGTTGCCAGGGCAGCACAAAAAACTTGTCTTCCTAAAGCATTTGGCAGTAGGTTGCTGTCCCCATCACTACCAAATACTTTAGAGTAAATTTCCTACAGACAAGGATGATCTTCCACATAACCGCAATATACACAAAGTCATGACCCTGGCACCATACCTCCCTATCGTCTCACCCTCTAGCCCACTTAAGCTGGGCCAGTTGTCCCAATGACGTCTTTTAGAGCAAACGGGTCCAGTTCAGAGTCACGCGGTAGGTACATCTACTGGTCATGTCTCTTTAAGTCTCCTTCCATCCGGAACAGTTCCTCGGTCTTTCTTGACTTTCAGGAGCTTTTGTAAACAATTTTGTAAATTTTGAATCAGTTTTTTTAATTTTTCAGTCAGTGTTTGCCCTCTTCACAGGGCCTGAAAACATTAAAGTAAAAAATTTGTCATTCAAAATTTACAAATCTAAGTAAATGTAAAAAGAAATATAAATGATTAATTTTTCATATAGTGTGTTTTGTCAGTCTTCAGAATTTGTACTCTGAAGTTAACAAAGCTCAAAAACTATAACTATGTTTCGGGATATGCTGTATATTGAAAACCGTAAATTCATACAGTATGTATAGCTCTAATCCGACACAATGAGGTCCACTGCAGTCTCCTCCCTGTCCATATTTGTGACTCCCTTCTCTAACAGTGAGCAGCCTGACTCCCACGGTCAGAATGTATTTTCTTATCTGACCCACTCTGTGTGTAACCAGTGTCCTCGCCATGTGCCACTCACAGCCGCCTCCCTGATGCTGGGCTCCCATGTCCTGCTCTTGGCCATCCCCGCCCATTCCTGCCCATGTGGGTGTCTTCACCTTTCTCTGGCTCCTAAACCTCTCATCTGGACACTGCGGCTTCTCCACCATCCCATCCCACCCACTAATTGGAGGGACGCACTCCTTGGTCGGCCCCACCCAGTGGCATTAGGACTGGATTGTTCAGGAAGGGACAAGGAGACGAAGAGGAGCAGGAGAAGGCAGAAGAAGGACTGTGATTCATCTCCTTGCAATCAGTCTGCATCTCGCCCACTGCCCTGCAGAGAACTCTCTCCCTCACTGGTCCTAGTTCCTTCCCCAGCAGATAACTCTGCTGATTGCCTTCTCTCTTGAAAACTTCTTTTCCCTCAGCTTCTATATCTCTACTCTGTCTTGTATTTCTTCCATGATATCTCCACTGGGATCTTCTCAGACTTACTGCTGATATTTTCCTTGGCCCACCACTAAAATATGATGCCTGCTCAGGAGTTGGTTTCCTTCTCTTCTCATTCTGCACATTGCATGACCTCGTCCAGTCCAACATCACATGGCAAGCTTCGGGTGAGTGTCATTTATCCAATGGCAGACGTAATAGATGACACACCCAGAGTGGAAGCTGATCTCAGTTAAATAGGGTTTTATTAAGCCTTTCACCATCTTCATGGGCATTATAAATCTTCAAGAGGGTGATAATCTCAATCCCAAATTTGTTTGGCCAGCAAATGGAGCACAGCGTGGAAAGCACCGTGTTGTGTGAATGATGCTCTGGAAAACACATCCGGGAGACCCTCATCAAACATGAGAGCATGTGACACATTGGATTCAGCTGGACCAATCTGGAGGTTCTTTATAAGGAGGAACACAAGTGTGTTTCTGTGTTGGTCTGCAAGATACAGAGGTGCCGATGGCAAACACTCTCAACATCTGCTCCCTTAAACTGGACACAGCACACACTTATCATAACAGCTTGGCAGGATTTGAGATCAGGTTATGCCACTCTTTGAATATGCCAGTTGTTTATGTGCTGTGAGCCTCAGTTTCCTCATCTAGAACGTGGGCATGAGGAAAGTCCTCCTTAAAAGGGTGGCTGTCAGAATGAAAGCTCCATAAAGTGGGCCGTTGCGGTGACCTGCACCACTGTCTGTGCCCTCCCAAGCCACGTCGGTAGGCAGTCGTAGAACTGTGCTTGAACCCCAGTCTTCCGCATCTTAGGCTTCGAAAACAGCAGATGTGGCGTCAACACTGACCACGTGATACTAGCTGAGTACCCCTGGAAGTCTTACCTGACCTCTCTGGACATACGTTGCCTCACCTATGAAACAGGTGATACCTATCCGCAGGTTTGCGGAAATGATGGAAAGGGAGCGTGTAAAGAGCTAGGCACAGAGAGGCTATCACGTTTGGAAATCAGTAAACAGTGCAGGACACATAAATAATGTATGCACTGAATTCAAGACTCCAGTGTGGAGGGGGTTTGTGACCTCCGTGTCTCAGTTGGTTTTGGGACATCACTTCCCCACTTTGTCATAACACTTCAAAAAAGTGTTAATAGTTAAATAGTTAAAAGTAATAGTTAAAAGTGTCATAACACTTCAAAAATCTAGTGGCTAGATTTTTTTTTTTTTTAATTGCAAGGAGTCAAGTAAAACTGCCTCACTGTTGCTTCCAGGATTTGAAGTGGGATCAGAGAGAAGAGATGTCTACTCTTTCTGCTCCTTTTCCCTCTCTTATTCTCCAGTTTGTCTTGGGGCACATGTGCAGGCTGGGAAAGCTTGGAGGCTACCAGACGTACCTGAGGCCCCTTCCTGATAAGTAGACCCCGAGATGAGCCCAGGGTCTGCAGGGGAGAGAACACCAGGCCTCTTTCATTCCTCTTGCTCCAGAGCACCCACACCTGGAGAGAGTTTTGTTAGAGGAGGTTAATTCAGATTAGTTCAATTTTGGGTTCATTCTACCTCTTTGAGCTGGTGCTGTTTTCTAGAAATTATGCAATGAAGTATTTTACACCTGTGATGAGCCTCACAGAACTTCCTGTCCACCTCCATCCTTTTGTGGGTAAACCGAGGCTCAGAGGAGGAAAGGGGCTTGTTCAAGTTCACACAGTGACTTAGAGACAGAGCTGAGGCTGGAATCTGGCACCCCGAGTTCCCTCCTGCCTTGTCCTCTACTCACCCCTGGTAATTCTTTGACTTTCTAATTGACAGTAATTTCCTTGATACCTTTGCTATCTCAGATTTCAGCAGATCATTTGCTTATTAAAATGTAGAAGTCCAGATAAGAGGAACGTGGCATACCCTGCAATAATTTTAAAATCAATCTATCTCCTTCTTTAAGTTGCTTCTAAATATTTTAATCATGCTTATAAAGAGCCACAAATGGCATAATTTCTGGCTTCCTGTAAACTATTGACATTTTATAACAAAAATGCTCCATCTCTTCTTTTAATGTATGTAATACAATGTTAAACTAAAAAACAATAGTTATTTTATACACACCATCATCCATTTAAAAAAAACATGAATAAACTATTTTTTAACAGTTCCAAATTTACATTGTTCCTTTTTCTTCTTGATTTTGAATTTCCACTTCACTTCCCCTTCAGAATTTTAAATTAATATATTTTTACACTTCAGAGTCTTTTATTAATCACCCCATCATACATCTCTTCATCAAAAATATGCACATCATTTGAAATTTAAATTTTTAAATTACTTTATCTATTAAAGCTAAGTGTTAACATTGTTTTCTGTATTGAGTTACAGCTACAATTATTTTTAATATGCAATTTATCAGAACAAAATACATGGATTGCAAATTTTTATACCTATTAATACAAG
>CAUYRT010036784.1:0-24029 GCA_963574885.1 Lepilemur ruficaudatus | reverse complement strand
CTGAAAAATCCTCAGGTGGACAGAAAGACACGTACTGAGAAAGAGAAGTCACTACTCTCTTGTCACCCAGAGAACATCAGTCTCTGGTGCACAGAAAAGACTCAAACTCATTAAACTCACAGTCCCCAGGTGGCCCCTTAGGCTCTAGAAATTGGAGCGCACTGCCTTTAAAGTAGGTACACTCTGTTTACAAGGAACCTGGCTCATGAAATAGGTGTGTTGCTAAAGGTGACTGCAAATCAAAAGCTGCTTTTTTAATGAAAGCATATTTCAAATACACTAGAAAGTCTTGCTATTTAAAGGGAACTTAGTATGAAACTATTTTGTAAAATATTCACTAATTTTCCTCATGACCATATCTGAATTTTCAAATGCTAAGTTTATTATATAAAATAGGGCACCAGGTAAAGTAAATTTGAAGAAAGTAGTTAATGAAAACAGAACTTCCTTCTGGTTCTAGAATTAAGAATAAGTCTACATTTAACAGAAAAACGACTATCTTGGCTTTTCAGGGGCAAGATGCTCTTGGCAAGCTTTGACTCACAGTTTTATTCCTCGGCAAACAAAACACCTATCCTCATTTTGTGAAAATCAATTCTTAATCATTTAAATGAGCACACACCATTAAATTATTTATCCGGTACTACTCCATGTGATCTGGTATATATTCTTTAATATGTACCCTTTAATTTTCAGTTTTTCATTTTAATTCTTTCATTTTTCCTCTTCACTCATTCAAAGGATACTGTCCAGAATTAGCGTGGTGAGAGCATGATATGCCGACAGATCACACATTTCAGAAATTTGGTTGCAGGAAAAATCCACCTTCTGGCAAGAAAAAAAGACAAAGATGTTACACTTTATTTTTCATTCGTATGTAGCACAATAATTAATTGTACAAGAAAAAGGTATTTCTGAATGCCAAGTTCGAATTCATTACTGAAAGTATACTAAGGCTAAACGATTCATCTTTAATCATTTGCTAACTGGGATCTTTGTCAACTGGGATCTTTGAAGGATATTAAGAAGGTAACCCCTTCCTCATGGCCCACAAGAACCTCCCAATAATCTAAACACTTTCAATCCCTGTAGATTCTCTCTTCATTTTTAGTATTTTAAACTTTCTTGATCTTCCTTCAGAATTTACTTCAAGTACACCCTTACCTACCACCATTTCATTTTCTCTAATGCCCAGTAAACTGGATTCATGTAGTTTATGTGCAAATCTTGTTTCCTTTTCTTTGCCTTTTCTGTTCCTATCTCAGTGTATTTTCCCATGTCATTCCCCAAGTACCAGAATAACTCTTTCTTCTTCATCCCTCAGGTGATACTTCTTCAACTTTACATACTTTCTCAAAATTGACTATTTGAGGAAAGCATTTTTAGCAATATATCTTGTTCCTAGGCAAAAAATATGAAACTAAAAAACATTAAATAATTTTAATTATTCACTTACTGGCAAAAGATAAACAAATTTTTTTTTAGGAAAAGAAAAAAAATCCAAGTTTTTGAAACACTGCATTGATAACTTGGCTGGGCACATTATAGTCATTTTCTAGAAAGCTGTCAAGCAATTATATAATAAGCACTATTCTTAGCTTCTCAAGACAGTGATTCCACCCCCAAAATTTATTAAGATTATTTTAGCAATGCAATAAATACTAAAATACTTTAAATACTAAAAGCTTTATATACCAAATACTAAAAAATAATTTAGAAACAACTCAAGCGGCAAGAGTAGAAAACTGGTTAATTACAATATAGCAACAGGAAGACATAGTCAAATGCCAGTTTGTAAACCATGTGAGGAAATAGAAATAGGCAAATAAAATAGTGTTAAGTAAAAAAATCAGATCAAATTTATATATTCTAAATGGCAGCTATACAAAATGCATGTTATGAAATAAGTTTGGCATGAGTAAATGGAGATTAACATTCACTCTTTTCTTTTATATAGTAATAATGGACTAGAAATAAACTAATCATTATACGGGTTACTTAGAATTGATACTTTTTCATCAACATCTTTCATTCTTTGCCATCGCATGATGGCTATCTAACTGCACCTCAGTCAGAGCTAATACAATACAATGTAGGTAACATTTTTTACCTACTAAGAGGAAAAGCATTCTAACATATACAGAAAATGTGCAAGTACAAGTCCCTGCTGTCTAGGAAATGCATGCTCTCTGGTTGGTGGTACAAGGCTCAGAAATATTAAATGAGCCGAGGCAGGAGGATTACTTGAGGTCAGGTGTTTGAGACCAGCCTGAGCAAGAGCGAGACTCTCTGTCTACAAAAAATAGAAAAAATTAGCCAGGTGTGGTGGCACGCACCTATAGTCCCAGCTATCCGGGAAGCTGAGACAGGAAGATCACTTGAGCCTAGGAGTTTGAGGTTGCAGTGAGCTATGATGACACCACTGCACTCTACCCAGGGTGTCAGAGTGAGATCCTGTCTCACAAAAGAAAGAAAGAAAGAAATATTAAATGAAAAGGAAGGAGAGTTTCTCAAGAGGATGGGGCCCAGTACACAAGCCTACCTTCTGACTTACTGGAAAGACACGGGCTTTGAGGGTCTCAGATATTGGGTTCAATCCCAGTTCTGCTACTTTCTGGCAAAAGTTAAGTAAGTTACTTAAGCTTTCTGTGCTTCAGTGTATTTATTTGTAAAATTGGACAGGACCAACTGCCTCACAGTTTTATTGGGAAGATTAAATAAGATAATGCATTGAAAACACTGGAAGGTCTCCATCATTCCTTCTCAGGGCCACATGGAGTTCACACTGGGTGGCAATGTCTGATGGAGCAGTCTAGCCCATGGTCACACTCCTCTACAGCTACCACTATATTTGCTCTTAATTCTCCAGGAGCTCTGGAATCTTAAAGATGGGGTACGCGAATTGTTTTTGTTCATTTGTGGGGTCTTTTTTGGGAGAGGGCAAGGTAGGGGTGTGAATGGAAGAAACTCCAAAAAAGTTCTTTCCAGGGTAGGGGTTACACTGTTACCATGACTGATTTCCCTGGGACATAGGGCAAAGCCAATGGCAATGGGACAGCAAAGGAGAATGACAACAACTTTGCAAACACAATTTCTGATAACCCTTTGAGACCATGTGACCCACACTGAGTACAAATAGGCACCTGTGTGTGACTTATTTGCACAAAAGAATGTCCCCCTGGCAACGACTATAATTTCAAAGGGAAAAAAAAACATACCAATGATAAATATGGAGTGAGGTGAAACAGAAAAAAATTAAAAATTAAGATGTCTTACTATCAGTAGAGGGAATGTCAGCATCTTGATTTCAGACAGATTTTCATATTTGTACAAGCCTCCATAGAGTATTCTAGATCAAAGTTAATTTGTAAATAAAACTAAGATAATAAAAGGCAATAGTTGATGTCCATTCCTTAAAATATCTTTTTTTTATTAAATATAACATTTGAGTCCAGAGCCAGGCGCAGTGGTGCGAGCCTACAGTCCCAGCTACTCAGAAGGCTGAGGTGGGAGGCTCACTTGAGCCCAGGAGTTCGAATCTAGCCTGGGAAACATGGTGAGACTCCTGTCTCTAAAAAAATAAATGAACAAATAAAATTTCTTAAAAATGTGAGTCCAGTAGAATAACTCTAGTCACAAGTTCTGTGGCAATGGTTCCCACATTTGTCAGCAAATTAGAGGCACCTAGGCATCTTTTAAAGCGTCCAAAGCCCAGAACTTACCTTGGACTACTTAAATCAGAATCCCTGGCAGTGGATTCAGGCATCAGTAGGACTTAAAACTCCCCCAGGTGTTTCCAATATGCAGAAAATTTGAGGAACTACTTCTCTGTGACCCGTCTGCTTAAATATGATTATAGTGCAGTGGAAATGACATCACCTGGAGAGTATTTAGAAATCACAGTCTCAGGCCCCACCCCAGACCCAGTAGGTGGGGATTTCCCTCCACAGGAACCACAGGTGATGTGGGCAACATTATAGCAGGAGATGGACCGCTCTAGGGCACAGCAAACTGTTCCAGCAGCCACAGTTCACAGGTAGTTTATTTCTGCTTCAAAAATGCAAAAACAAGTGCCCAGAAACAAGAATGGAGATCTGAAAGCATTATTTTCTTAAAAGGTAAATAAAAAAGCAAAGTTGGAGCCTCTAGGAGAATTTTTACAGATTTCTCAGATATAGTTGAATAATTTTATCTGAAAAATTTTATAACAAAAAATGCAATAATAATTACTATTTAAATAAAGGAAGAGAACAGAAGGAAGTTCTTTGGTTTGTACACCAGGTTTGAGCAAAGCTTCCTAAAAGGACTATTCACTGACAGACCATTTCCCTTTTCCAAAATAAATGATACACAAAGCCTTCTTTTTTATTTCATTTCAGATACTTACACTACTTGCCCCATACCCTATTCTCTCTGAATCCTCTATTTTAGTGCTATTTAGCTTATTGAATTCACTTTGCAAACCACTTAACATTTGTAAATAGTGTTAATTAATAAAGTCTACCTTGAGATTTTTGGGTGGCTTGAAATTGAAGAATGTAGTCAGCTTATTTTGAGAAGCATTAAGTTCTAGAAGATAAGGCATGTAGCTTACACAAGACAAATCTAGGGGGGAAATAGATGCAGAGTAAGGTAAGCCAATAAAATAACTAGACAAAGGCATTAAAAACAGCATGTGTTACATCAGTATATTTCTTAATTATACCAATTGCAAGCACATCTTAATTACTGCAGATGAGTAAATGAATAGAATCAGGACTATGTGAAATACACACACAAAAAAAGTGTGGAAAACTCTTGAAGAGCCAATAATTCAACCTTATTCCCCAGGGCCTGCCCACATCTTGCATTGCCCTATTTCCAGGACAGCCAAGTAACCAACAGCCGAAGCCTCTTCCATGTCTCTGCTCACTCTCCCATGATCTGCTAACGCTCAAATGTTTCCAAACTTGCCGGCCTTAGAGCAAAGGATGAGAAATTAAAGCCTGAGATAATCCTCTTGATAATTAGCCTCTAAATAATTGAATTAGGTCTTTCCAGAAAGACTGGAAATGCTACAATTAGGAAAAACTCTCTTTGTTGTAAGTTAAATTTTGTTTCAGTTGGACTTAATGCTAAATGTTATTAATGATTTGAAGTGATTTAAATCATTGCTATTACTTTGACTCTGGATTGGTTCAAAAGTACCTCTAAGTTTTGCATTTTATCCCATGCAAATATTCTGAACTTTGGATACTGAGTAAAGGACTATTGTGCTAATAAAGGATACTCCTCATGAAATTACATGTAAATTGTAAAAGTTGTGAAGTATCGTTTTGCCTTTCTCTGCCACTTTACAGCAGACATGCTTCGAGGTAGCAGAATGAACTGGGGAAGGGATCAGCAAGACTCACAGAGTAAGGGTTGCAGCCCTGTCTCTACCAATAATTCATTCCTCTACCTGAAAACGGCAACGATAATAGTGTCTCCCTCTCTCTCATTCTAGATCATAGGACGAGGGGATGACCCTAGTGGGAGAATGGAATCTCCACATCTGAAGCCAAGCAAAGTGCTTCCACCTTTCTGCAGGTGGCACAGACACATACGCCAGAAGGAGGCGGACAGCTCGGGCAGCGGGGCCCTGCCCTGGAGCAGGTAGGGCCGACAGTGGGAGGGGGCCTCCTGCTATCTTTCCTTCCCAAGGGCCACTAAAGCCAGAAAATCCCCACCAATTTCTATTTTATTTCTCTGGATGAAACCGTACCCTCCTTTACCAAATGTAAATAGTTCTAGGAGAGGCAGTGCTTGGAGACATTAACACAGGTGGAAATTAATGAGCAAATCAAGGAAGGCTGCCTGTGAGAGGAAACCTGTAACTGCTTTATAGTCCGTATCTATTTGCCCCTTCTGAGCTCCGCTACATGTCTGTCAGGGATGGTCTCCACTCTACTGTCCACTGGGCCTACGGCTCCAGCTTGGAGCTGATGTCTCTCAGGGCAGGTAAACTCTCGTACCATGGAGATCTGTCTAAAAGAAGCAGATAGTACTTAGCTGGAGACAAAGAGGTAGTGCGTTTATTTCACACTTTGTGGACAGTCAATGTTTCCAAATCATTTTCACAGAAAAAAAATAATCCCTGGTCTGGGTCTTAAGCAAATCCGTCATCCCTACTCAGTGCAGTGCCCCCTTTGTCCACTAGATGGCAGGAGCTCCTCGTGTCTACCTCAGCGGTTCTCAAAGTGTGATCCTAGATCAGCAGCATCAGACTCATCTGGGGAATTTATTCAAAACGCAAATTCTCAGGCCCTCCCCTGAATCTCCTGAATCAGAAACTCTCAGGGTGAGGCTGGGAAATCTGTTTTAACAGGCTCCCCAGGTGATTCTGATGCAAGCTGAAATTTGGTCTATGTCAGAACATTAGTAAGGCTGTCAACACAAAAAGAAAAATGTACTAACACACAGTAGGCTCTCAAACACTTGATGAGTTAATGAAATAAGCCATGCAAGATTAATGAAGACTGATCCAGCTGCAGAGGAATGCTTCGATGGTAACTGTGGGCTCCCTGCTCAAGCGGCAAAGGTATGAAGCCAAATCTCTTTCCTTGTTGTTAGCACTAAGCACTGTGAAAGCCTCCCACCACTCTGCAATTTCTTATCTAGTAAATGAAACCAATCTTAGAGATGTGGAGTAGGTGAAGTACTCCTGCCAGAAACACTAAAAAGGCTTTCTGATGATATGATAATCTGAGATTTGCTTTAACAGAAGCCTGGGGAAGGGGGCAGGGAGGTATAGATGAAACAGGATTGGCCATGGGGTGATAACTGTTGAACCTGAATACTCATTCCAATATTCTATTGTGCATGTTTGTAATTTTCCATAATAAAGCTTTATAAAACTAGAAAAAATAATAGTCTTTCAAAAACGGCATTTATAAAATAAAAACAGGCTAGAATATTTCTTAGCCATTAAAAGAGTGAATTTTAATTATTAGTGTCATATGAGGGCGAAAAATCAGAAAAATGAAACAGAGAAAACTATATCAGCAACATTTAATTGTCATTAAAAAGGCAGGCAAAAGAAACAAGTAGAAAGATTATCAGCGAAGAAAGCAGGTCAAAAGTAATGATTTGCTTACTTCCCTGGAAGTCTAAAGAAAAACATGTATACTGTCAACTTCAAATAAGATCAGAAAATTAGAAACAAGGATCAAGCTTTTGAAGAAAACGTGACAATCGTAGGAGTAATTTCATTAAATGTGAACAAGATGTCATAACAAATATATAGAACTACAAATGGTAAAGTTAGAGTTGAAAGAATCAACTAAATAAATAAAGACGGCAAAAAGGGGAAAAATTAATTTGTGACTCCTTGGTGCTCAAGTACTAAGAATAGAAGAGCTAACCAGGTTTAAAATGTAAATGCAAACGAAAAATAAGGAAAATAATCCAGTAAAGGAAAAAAAAAGACTAATTCATTTGCACTGAATATCAATTAATAGAGGGGAAGAAAAGGAATCAAACATTCAGAAAGTATTGAAGAATTAATGATTGATCTCTTAAAAGGAAAAAAATAAAGCAAACATTCCATCTCATATTCTTAAATATCCTGGAGCACATCTCAACCATATCCTATTGCAGACTTGTGCCTTTTTCTTTACTCATCAATCACTGGTGCCTTTTTTTGCATGGAAAGCAAAGGATCCATATGTAAATTGATCCACAAAGTACTTATATCAAGTTCGGTAATATTAAACTGTATTACAAACTGCAACATTTAAATTTTAAAATAATTCAGTGATCCATCTGGTATGACAATTACATACCTTTAATTTTATTTACTGAAACATCCAACTTCTGTAGGTGAACATATCCACAGAGAATGTTAATGTCAATTAAATCACAACCCTGAGGTGAAAAAAAGGTAAAAGACGTTAATATTGCTTTAAGAGATTAGTACTCGGCCTTCTTGCAACATCTGGAAAGAATAGTTGATGGAAAGAAACCCAGAGTGTCTTCAAAAATACAGAAGTGAGAGGACAAAATCTGAAGCCTACTACGAATACGACCTCAAAACAGGCTACAGATCCCATCAAAAACATCGCATTCCTGTGAAGAAAATAATAGCTTAGAAAATTAGTGTTGTTAGCAAAAACGAATACAACACGAAAAGGCCAAGTAAAGCAGTGTTCACAGAGACGTCAGAGCAGAGTTTTACACTTTTCTTAAAAAAGCCAAATAATAGCAATAAAGACGAGGCCTTTATCTAGTAGAAGAAAAGAAAAATCAAATGCCTAGAATTTAAATGAAGTTTTAAAGAGAGTTCACACCTGATCAGGAAATCATTAATAACAATATTACCTACACTTTCATGGGGTTCATTTTCGAAGCTTTCACAATAATCTCATCTGATCAAACACACCTGTGAAATCTGTAGGGTAACTTACTCCCAACCTAGAGATGAAGAGTGTGAGGTACAGAGAGGTCTGTAAACGGCCTGAACTCACACAGCAAGTTAGTGATAGAGAAGCAGTATCCAGGTCTCCTGAATCCTTGTCCAAAATTCTTTCCATGAATAACTTCTAGTGAACTTCAAGTGAAGTTAGGGGGGAATTTGGTCCCGTGGAACCATATGTTACCGGTTTATGTTGTGATGTCAGAGTCAGAAAAAAGCCAACCAATGAAGAATCATTATAAGCAAGTTCTCATACAGAATAATGACGACTGTTTAATGGAGACTGCTATAATAGTTATAAATACTATCTACTATCAACAGGCATTGTGCTTGGCATGATGAGGAATGTGATGGAATAGGAGTACACTATGCCCTTAAGAAACTTAGGACTTTGGTAGAAAAAAAGATACATACACAAGTAATAAGAGAAAGCAAAAAATAACATGCAA
Organism: Lepilemur ruficaudatus; assembly: GCA_963574885.1. Taxonomy (NCBI): domain Eukaryota; kingdom Metazoa; phylum Chordata; class Mammalia; order Primates; family Lepilemuridae; genus Lepilemur; species Lepilemur ruficaudatus. The sequence goes on along the minus strand of CAUYRT010036784.1, from coordinate 15,149 downwards.
TATAAGTAAGATATAAAGGAGAAAGAAATCACTAAATCAGGCAACCCTAAAAAAGTGTATTCAGTCAGACAGGTTATTAAGGCAAAGTAATTCAACGTGCAATATCTCAAATGTAAGGAGGTCAGTGGCAAAATAAGTTAAGCTTCAGTCCATCTAGCTGAAATAAGATTTAAAGGATTGCTTTGAGGGGCAGATCAATTTAAGGCATAGCACTATGTACATAAGTAGAATACTGATTGAAGGGAAGGTGTGTGGGGGTGCATTGGCTGCCGGAATTATATAGCATATTCCAATATCTAACATAGTGCAGTATATACAGGATGCTCCCTGTATGTTATTGCCTGACTGGCAGAGTCATCCATAAACTGTTATAAAGTGAAAGTCGTAAAAGATTATAGTCTTACTATATTGACCTCAAAGGGCACGCCGTGGAACCAGCATGGGTGAAAACAGCTTAATGTTTCTTGAATAGTGTACTAATTCAAATGTAAGACAGAACAGTCTTATAATAATAATCAATATATACACTTTAGTCAAATCATGGTGCTGTAGTAAAATTTCAATGTGCTTTTTTTTCACCTATGTTATCTGCATTTACTCTATGGATCTCCAAGGAATATTTAATGCTTTACAACATCAGGAAGCCAAAAGTGTTAAATTATTTTTCTAGAGCTGCTGAGAAACAAACAAAGCAAGAAGATTAAGTGCTCTGAGTAGTCTGCTCTGATGGCCTCTCCTATGATACAATGGGAGCCAAGATTTTGTGCTACTCTATGACTAGTATTGAGATCTCAAAAATTGATGAATAAAAATAGATTTTTTTTTCTTTAATGACAGGTATCTTTTGGAAAGTAAGATATAGCTCAAAGCTACTTATTTCTTGACATACTTAGGGGGTAAAAGTCAATATCAAAGTGCTCTGTTCCCTTGGATTGAGATATAAATTTCAGTGCTGCTTCTACTGATCAGACGGAAAATTCTTAAAGAGTCTTTGATTGGTTTTACAGAATCAAATTCAACCTTCTGGAAAGAAAGCATTGATTACTATAATATAGACTACTTAAGATGAAAGAAATAGAGTGTGAAGAGAATGAAAACAAAGGAATCTAGGCGCTGATTACTAGATTGGCCAGGGCTCTTTGAAGCCTAATATTTACATAAATATCTCTTATCAACCGTCTTCCATCAAACACAAGGTTCTGAGATTTGCTGCCACCACCAAAGCTATGAGTACCAAAGAAAATGAATGTGGCTTAGTCAGCATCAAGCTGTAGCCCGCCAAGGTGATTTTGTCATACTCACCGATAAAGTTAGACTGAGGTAGACATGCTCAGTCCCAGAGCCCGAGCGTCCCAACTGGTGGAGTGCCGCAGCCACAGCCGCTTCTCTCAGGACCCCATCAAATTCCTCCTGCGAAAAACCCACACAAGTGGGCAAAGAAAGTGTCCCCATTAGAAAAGAAATAATCCACTTTGTCATGGCTAGTACATCTTTAGCATATTTTATACCCAGGAGCTCAGCCCTTCAAAATGTACAATCCCCAAAGGAAATTCTGTGTTGAGGACATATACGTATTACCTATAATTAAATAAATATCTACCAAATCAGTGTTTGCACTGCCACAGATCTTTCAGGTCGTCACTTGCATTAGGCAGTCAAAGTCGAGTGAACACTGTAGCAGTAGAAGCATCAGTATTAGTGGTGATGGCTACCACTGACTGTGTCTCCATTCCAGGCACTGTGCTAAGAGCTCTCAATGGATTAGCTCATTTAATTCTTTTGACAACCCTGAGGTAGGTGTTCTTATCTCTACTTTACAGATGAAAAACTAAGGTTGAGAGGTTAACTTGCTTAAAACCACATGGATAGAATGTGACAGCGCTGGAAGGAAAACCCTAATCTGTCTGACCCGAGAGCAATTCTCCTAATCACTACACTTGCCTGCTTGCCCACACTCCAAAGGATGGTTACATCAAATTAAGGCAATTGCTTCTTTAAATTTGGTATTTCTGCTAAAGAAAGTAGGTCCTCAGTTCACTTCCTATTGGCTAATTTTGTTAGATTCATATCCAGCAGTTAGTGTATTTACAAGACTTATTAAAAGGATGGTGATCGTTTCCATAAGGAGGTTTGCCCTTGGTCTAGAGACATCCCATAGACTAATGGCAGCCCAACATGCCTTTCCCCAATAATGACAGGCAGAAGAGATAACAAGTAGATCAGCATTGTTTGTGCCTCCTTCAACTCCATAATGGCCAGCATATTAACATTGACCTCAGCATGAGGACAAGAAATACAGTAACCACGTCATCACTGATGTAACTAACCATGACTAGCATATGGACTACCATGGCAAAATACCCTCTTTCCAAATCCTTTATGTTAATTTAGGAATCAACAAAGCTGCTCAGACTCTTGGTACTGAGGACATATGTATGTAGGCTTGTACTACTGTAAAGAGTTTCTTTCCCCCAAAATTTCTGTTAACACAGGGAAGCGAATACCACCTTCATGGAGATAGCACACGGGCTTTGGAATTGGGCAGGTGTGGCTTGAGCCCTAGCTCTGCCATTTTGGATGTGTGACTTTGGGGAGGTAAAGTTTTCACTGAGCCTCCTGCTTTTCACCTATAAATAGAAAATATTATTACCTATGAAGGAGTTCAGGACATGTCACCCCAAAATATGCTACTTTAATATATTGATTATTTTGAGCTGAAGGCACTTGAAAAATAGCAAATGCAAGGAGAGGCTGTCTCTGAACTCCCCTTATCTGCCTGAAGGCAGCTCCTCCAAAAAGAACTCAATTGTCCTAAATCCCCTCCCTGGGAGTTTTATCAAACAGGAAAGATTGACTCTTACCAGAGGAGAGGAGTCTAGAAGTCTATACCACACTCAGACAGATTTTGTCAAAAACTGTCATGTCTCTCATCTATTTTTCTAAGGGCCTAGCCCTCTTTCCAAAAAAGCATTTATTCTCCCCTAAGTGACCTACATCCCTTCCCCGCTTCTCCTATTAAGATGGTGTATAAGTTTTCAAATCTCACCACTTTTCTGGGTATTCATGTTTATTTTTTCCTGTGATGCCCCCATGAACATAATATTAAAAATTAATAAGTTTGCATGCCTTTTTTACTATTACCTGCCTATTGTCAGTCTATTGTACAGACCTGGCTATCAAGGCTAGGAAGGCACAGAGAATGTCTTTCCTCTTCTACACCTTCTTTTAATGTTTTAGGTAGAAAGAAAAAAAAAATAATAGATACCAAACTCTCAGCACAGTGCCTGGAACATAGCAAGTGTTCCCAATAAATGACAATTGTTACTACTAATTGATGAAGTCAGAAATTCCACATCTTAATGTTTCACTCATCTATACCAATCAACCTGTTCACAGAATGAGTGAAACACATTTACTTTTCTAAATACCATTCCAATTTTAAGAAATTATAAGACCTAGGAAGGAATGGAGGTAGAGGAATGTTACCTTCCCTTCAGAACTTTCCACCTATACCTCTGAAGTTCACCTGACTCCCTCCATTTCCTGGAGAAAAGAAGGAATTGCATCCTTACTTATAGCAGGTGGATGCTTGTTTTTCTATGTAGCCACTGACATGGATACAGGCCACACTTGTCAGCATTTTTCCAGATTCCCGAGGCAAAACTCTTGCACAGCATCCCTGCAACACCTTCTTTGAGGTTCTTACCATTTGGCAGTATTGTGCCTTCCCCTTCTGGTCTTTGGTCGTTTTCAAACCTTCACAAACCCTGCCCTTATCTTGGCACCAGAATCCCTGTGGATGACCATCCAACACCCCTACTCCCAGCACATGCACACACACACGCACAATTCCTTACTGCCCCAACTCCAGACACCTTGAACTTGATTTCCACCCAACTTCAGCCACCTAGTCCCAGGGCCATGTTCTGGAGCTAGCCAGTCATATCATGATAAACTGCTCCACCCTAGAAACCTCCATCCCCAGTATTCCACTGTCTAATCCCACGACTACCTATCTGTCGACCTTTGCAGCACCTACTGAACTTGTTCTTTGATCACAACAAAATCTCCAGTTTGTTCACCTTTCCCTTTCTCAGAGTCTGTTTCCTCCTGACTATACTTCCTTCCCTACTGGGAAGCCTGTGCAATTTCAATTTCTCCCTACCCTCAAGTCTCTACTTGTCTCCTGATTGCAACTACACACATCCACACCCACACCTGAATCAAGGTCACATTCAACTACTACATTGAAGCAGGGGTTGTATCATGTTCATCATTCATTTGGGGAAAAAAATCTTTATAGAATGCCTAGCACATGCCAGCCAGTATGCCAGGTTCAGTGGATAAGACATGGTGAATAAGGAAACAGACATGGTGCCTATCTGTAAGGCATTTACTGTCTGGGATATAGACAATTACACAAGCAATTTCAGGAGTATGGTAAATAAGAGATAAGCAGGAGTCTCCTAATCTGAGACCCCCTCCTGATTTCCAGTCTTATGGTTTATACATCCAACTCCTTAACACATGGCTCCATCTTTCCTGATTCCTATTGTAGATAATGGCCTTCATATCTCCCCAGTCCATGCCATAGGCCTAACAGTCACCTTAGACTTCTAATATTCAATTAGTAACTGTCCCATCTTAAATATCTTAAATACGTTTTTGTCTTTAGCTTCTTTTCCATTCTCACTGCCATTGCCTTAATCCGGACTCTCTCCCTCCCCACTAGATATTGCTAGAGTCTGCCCACTCATCTCCCTGCCTCTGTCTTACTATCCTCTAATCTAATCCCACCTGGCCAACAGAGCAATTCCCACTGCTTAGAGACTCAAGTCCATGTCTGTACAACAGCACAGAGTCCTCCAGAATCTGGTCCCTATCTAGGCTGCTGCTTCTGCTCTCACCTATGACTCATCAATAGGAAAAGCAGCTGCCTGCCTGCCCATACACCACCTCTCCACCCAGCTGGAGTCTACTTTCCCTGAAGTCTTCCATGATCCCTGCAGTTGAGCTGTCGTCTGTACTCATCTCCATATAGCATACTACAGAGAGGCTGAGTTACTATGATTTACTCACATTCTAATCTCACTTTGAGAGCAGGGATCATGTATGTATGTCCTCAATCATGTTCTCATCTCTGTCATTACTGTTACTATTATTTATTATATAATTTTTTGAGAGTCTACTCCATATCAGACACTATATTAAGAATGGTAATATAAAATTTCTTATTAAATTTGATGTTTATAGCCATCCCATAAGTAGCCATTATTAGTCACATTAGGTTACTGGAAAAAGAGTGGTTTTTGTGCATCAGTTCTGGGACCCAGGCATTTCTGCTGTATATAGCCAAAAAGTGCTTCCACCATAGCAATCATCAATAAATCTTTGTTCAATGAAGGCTAAATTAATGAAATCACTTAATGAGCTGTAGTTAGCAGATAAAAACATGTAAGTTACTGTTACATGTTTTGTTAATAATGATATCAAAAATATATTATGCTAAGCATTTTACATATAGGATCTCATTTAATTCTCACAACTCTATGACATAGGTATTATTATAATTCCCACATAATGGATGAGACATAGAAAGGTTAAGTAACTTGCTCAAGATCTTGCAGCTAACAAAAGGCTAAACCAAGCCTCAGATAGAAATCTTTGATTCTAAAGGCAGTATTTTGAACAGCTGGTCTATAGTGCCTCCCTTAAATTCATAAGGGCTTCTGAGATTTGAGGCTAATTGCATTATAGCATTCAATAATCATTGTGATCATCATAGCATTGCAAATCTTAACCAGGCTAAGATATGAAAAATAAATCATTGAACATGAATGTCCAAATATTTCCTTTTAAAACTTTTCAGTTTACTCATATTAAAATTTATTAATACTATGAAAGCCAAAACAGAACGTAAGAACACAAAAATAAATAATATTTAGAAGTGGAAGAGATAATGCAACTTTTTCCACACACATCCTCAAGCCAAAAAGAACTACTTCAAGTCAACCCCTGCTATCGTTTGTTAATGGCATACTGAAGACAGATTAACAATGGTACTAATGAACCCCATAGCCGAAGAGCTATGTGTTAATTACAACAATAAAGTATACTGGTGGCTCATTTGTGAATTCCTCTGAGGTGGAAGCTGGTGGAAACCATACAAACAACTCAAAGTTGCAAAAACACTGCTACCATTTTGCAATAGTCACTTTTAAAGGTAGCAAAGTAAATCAACAAAAGACAAAAGAAGTACTAACGAACAGAACAATATTTAATAGTATTCTAACTTCTGATAGTGGCAGAAGTAATAGGTTTCTATGGTCAACTTTAAGCCAAACTAAACTATAACTAGCTCATGTAGAAGGAATTAGAAGAGGAAAGAAAAATGGGGGAGGGGGTAAGGGTGAAAAGAAATGAGCCAAATGTTGAAAGTGAACAGAGGACATCACAAAAGAAGGGAAACCCAAGTTGGGGAAGAGTAGAAATAGTTGAAGGTAGAATTGGAGTAACAGACAATGCTGCAGGTTAGGGAGGGGAGAGTGAGAAGAAATAAGACAAATGAGGAAAGAAGTCTGTGAAAGGGCACAGGCACAACAGAGAACATGTTTGGTGCCAAGGAGGAAAAGAGCCTAGAAAAAGATGCAAAGAGGGAAAACCAGAAGAATATCACATAATGAGGATATTGAAAACATTATATTTCTGAAAAGACTTTGAAGGAATTTATACCATTAAGGAAAGAGAAAGGAGAGAGAAAAACCTGGAAGGCAAGACAAGGAGAAAGACCTAACAATGTATTGAAAGAATGCAAATCTAATTATGTTTTTGAAAGAAAGCAAACAATTTATTAGAAGCCGAGAGAAGGAAGTGAGTTATGAGATGTGGAAAAGGACAAGAAGACAGGCAAGGAAGGCTAAGAAAAGAGAAGGATGATGATAAGTGTAAGAAAGAAGTTGGGTATTGTAGAAAAGAGGGAATTTGTAGTAACGCGAAAGGCACGTTGACCACCCCACGCAATACAGGTGGGAATGTTGGGAATTCCCGCAGTGAGCTGGCTGTTTGAACATTCTATGGCTTCTTTCTGTTGTGCGTGCATTTTGCTTGTATGAGGCATATACCCCAGGCAGAAGTAATATATTAAACTTTTAAGTCACTTAGTCTTTGAGGAAGCACTTATCAGATTATTTCAAGAGAGTAATTTTTTTTTTTCCTGCAAGAAGGAGGCTGAAGGGACTAGAACTGGGGAAGAGTGTTGGAGTACTTCGTAGTCATGCGAAGCATGTGCTGGGGATGCCAAAGATGAGCCCTGCCTGTTCACAATACTGTCAAGGTATAATTTTGAAAAAGTTAAAGCCATAACTCCCGTACAAATATATACCTTAGGAGTCGTAACTCGACTCCTAAGGAATCAAATGTGTTAATGAAATAGAAAGGGGATATTTGGAGATATTTCAGGCAGTGGGTGAGGAAATGGGGTAAGAGAAATGGGAAGAAAAGAGGGGCCTCGGAGTCACCAGGAAGAGGCTCTCCTGGGGGCGAAAGCCCGGGGAAGGTGTGGGCTAAGCCTAGGGCTGGTGAGGGATGCGTGCGGAGCTGCCGCTCACGTAGCGGGGCCTGACAGCTGGAGGAGGGACGCAGAGTGAGGGGTGAGGGCGCGCGGGGAAAGGCACACCTCCAGATTCTGCATCTCGGAGCCTGAGGACTCCTCAGATTCCTCCTCGCCCGGGTCCTCCTCTCCGTCCGTGTCCAACTCCTGATAGCGGTGGATGATCTGCTGCAGCAGGTGGGAGGAGGTTCTGTTGAAAGTGCTTTTCCTCTTTTGCCCCATGGGAAAAGGCGAACAGCAAGGTTGAGACTCTTTTTCTGAGCGCAACGGCATCGATTGGACTCCAGTTTGTGAACTGCCCAAGCCTCCCAGGAAGGAGGGAGCTCTGGACCCCTGGGGAGCGCTCTTGGGGGACGACGCCATCTTGTTTAGCGGGTTGCCTAGGAGACTGATGCTGGGGAGCCGTCGCCGCAAGGGGTTCTGGGGGCTGTAGTCTCCGCGCGTGCTCACCTGCTGCCGTTGGCCCTCGACTGTGCTTTTCATTTTGTCTGCCTCTTCTGTTATTTTTCTCTGTTTAGCCTGTTCTTTTTGCTTGTCTTTCTCCTCTTCACCTCTTTTCTCCACCCCCCTTTTCTCTCTCTCCAGCTATCTGCTTTCTCCCTACCTTGAGGCCCCTCTTGGGTCTTTATCATCGCACACTAGGGTCACAGGTGCTCCTCTGTTCTCACTTCATTCACGAAGCCCTCTTTCTGCAGAGCCCTGCGTTGGCAGTGTCTGAGGTCTCTAAGGCTGTCTGTCGGAAAGCTAGTAACGTTGAAGTTCAACTGTATGCGCGCTAGGAGATGAGGGTGGACATAATGAAATAGAAGCCATGGTTCCTGTCCTTATGATTTAATAAAGAGAAACTACCAGAGGATATCTCAGAGCTGATTTGCAAGTAATTTACATTCCCCCTCCCCCAAATGATAAACCATGTCCTCGGGGAGGAAAAACTGGCAGTGGTCTAACAATCCAAACAGAAAGAGAAAAAAAACTGCTGTCAAATTGACATGACACTGTATCTGAAAGCCTCTGAAAAGCTATTAGCATCCCATAAATAATTGCATTAGTCAAGTGACCTGCATTGGTAATTACTTTAATCTTGTTGCATAGGTTCTCTTTGCAGTTTTATAAGATATTCTTGCAGATGACAAAGCATGATTTTATGCTAGTCTGATTTTATGTGACCTAAATCCCATAGCCTTGAGCTCCACAAAGTAGACACTCTATAGAAAAGCAGAATGAAGATTATAGTAACTATTATTGCCGTAATGATGACAATAGAGATCCTTGCAGGGAAGTCGCCCTCATCTGCCTGGCCTTACAGGGCTTTTTCTCCACGCTCCGATGACAGTAGTTGCAAATACAAAATGATCCTGTCAATGGCTGTCAGGGGAGAAGGAGAAAAAATCCTTATGGACACCATCCATTGACTATTATCTTTCTCAGTGCTTGAGGGGCTGTTAAAACGGACATAAAGCTTTCAGAATTACCTTCCTTCATTATCTTGCTAGTCATAAATGTAAAGGACACAGTGAAAGTATCTCTTTCTGCCTGGCTCGTCTTGCTTCTTGCTTATTTCTTTTTCCAGTACATAGAGACTCCAAGGGATTTTTCCCCACCCTCGCTCCCACAGGGTCTGGCTTCAGCCAAATGACATGGGGAAGAAGGGGGCAGAGAGTATAAAAATGCAAATGCAGCATGCTTACTTTTTTCAATAACTTAATCAGCATTTCTAGCAAAGCAAGCTTTGCCAATGTCAATCTATTGAGCAGAGTTAGTTAGGACCCATAAAGAACAATTTTCAAAAAGTAAAAGACAGGATTCTCATACCAAAAAATAGAAACGTGTGAAAGGGTCTATTCAACTCATTAAGAAACCAGTTTACAATGGTAACAGGGTATTTAGAGTCCACAAAGAGAGACATTCTGAAATAAGTTTGCCAACTTAGAGAAAAAACTTGTTAATGCCCTATAAGACAATAAAACTATAGCCTTTGGGGTTATATCATCTATTTTGTCTCTTTTCACCTTCACATCTACCGTCTATCCCCATTGAACAGACGAGGTCACTGAGGCCTAGAGAAGTTAAATAACTGGCCAAAAACCAAGTGGTAGTACTGAAACCACCCAAACCTAGAGTGACCACTCCATAGTCTACCTTTAGCTACCGCATTTGCAGGTGAAAAAATGTTAAGATGAAGCTACACAATAAGAGGTCTCAGAAGAAAAACATATTGGTCAAGATTCTTAAGTATAAATAGAAGAATTCACTCTGAGAATAACCTTTTCATAAAGAATCATGGCATATCAAAATCAGAAGGAATTTAAAACCCCATCTTAACCCAAGTCTTCCTTTTATAGAGGAAACTGGTAGACTAGCTGCATGATGAGTTGCATGATGATTATAAAGAAAGTTGAGAAAAGACAGAACAATAAATGAGGAATTCATTTGTTATCTTCGCAGAAATCAACTGTATTCAGAATATGATTGTCATAGTTGATTGAGATAATAGAACCTGAAAAAGTCTGGGCAGGACTTGAATGAAGCAAATAATATCTGTTCTAGCAGATATCAAAGGCATTTTAGGGGGTGCCCCACTAATAGATAAGCCAGCTCAAATACTGGTGTTGAGATCAAAGATAAAAATTGCAGTCTAGAAAAAGATAATCTTAAAAGCTCAGAGACTAAGGCAAAAAAGACAAGCCAGGGAAGAATTGTTGCAAAGGAATTGTGAGCATTACGTTGTGAATAAAATCTGAACAGAGGACTAGGCAGGGATTACTGAGAATTTCTAGCTCCAATTATTTTAGCAGACAGAAAACTGGATTTTATCAGGGAAGCCACAAAGACTTAAGATAAAAATGATTAAAATGATGACCAGAAGGGACTGTGTGAAATCTTTTGGATGCAGATTCTCGAGGACTTAAGGATATTATGCAGGGACATTGAGAAGATCAAAGGAGACCAGGAGGAATTCAGGAAGCAATAATCACAAGAGATGGTAGAAAGGAAGATGAGCTTGAGAGACACAAGTTTTAATAACCAAAACATCCCGATGGTACTGAATAATAAAAACAGAGGGAAGAGCAAATAGAAGACAAGTGAAAGAGATGTGTAAGAAATCCTACCATAGCCCACACACTTTGAAAATAGCAACATACTTCATCTAGTTAAGAACAAGTGTGGAACAGTGCTGATTTGTGGAAAAGCAAATCACGCAGTCTCTTATGTAAAGCCCAGGTAATGCTCTAGTCACCATTATTAGTGGTTACACAACCTATACGACCTTACGACATAGAGGAGTCCCATTCTCTTTTCCTTCTCCTCTCCCCATCTTGGTTATTAAAGACCTTGAAGGCCAGGTTTAGATTTTGTGTGTGTATGGGGGGGGCGGTGGTTTGGGGACCTTTGTCTAATTTTTAGACTTTCCGCCTGATGTCAGACTTGGACTGGGAGATAAAATGCATATGGAGGAGTAAAGTTTCCTCGGGGGTTCCTATTTGATAATCCCATAATGGGCCTGTTTTAGGGATAGCGATTGTCCCCACTGGCTGGGCAGGGTTACGTCTATAAATTTCATCGCCACGTATCTGGGCATTAAGCCAAACCCTCTCCTCCTCCTCAGGGGATAAAGAATAGTGTAGAGGTCATGCCAGGTCACATGATAAAATGGAGTTAAATAGAAGGGACATGTATCCGCATGATGCCTTCCACCCCAGCCACTGACCTGAGCAGGTACAAACAATTTGTGGTAGAGTCTGTGGCTCTCGGGCCTTGAGCAGAATGAGAGTGAGTAGGAGGAGGGCTGGGAAGAGGGTAGGGAGCAGGTTGAGGGTTCGGCTGAGGGAGTTCTGGTTGGGGAGGCCTGTACAGGGGAGGGCTGAGATCGCAAGGGTCAGGATCTGAGGTTTCAAGTTGGTTTGTAGCAGTGGGACAAGGCGAGAGGGAAAATCTGAGCCCAGTCTGGTGTCTCTCAGCTTGGTTCAGGAGGGTCCAGGTGGACAATTACCTGACTGTGGCTGAGCTACAGCACTCTGTAATCAGGGTTCTTCTGAGAAACAGAACCAATAGGATGGAGATATATATACAGAGAGAGATTATAAGGAGTTGGCTCATGAAATTATGAAAACTGAGAATTCCACAATTTTTAGTTGGCAAGCTGGAGACCCAGAGGAGTCCAGTATAAATCCAAAGGCCTAGAACCAAGAGAGCAGATGGGGTAAGTGCTAGTCTGAGGACAGAGGAAGACCAAAGTCCCTGCTCAAGCAGTCACGCAAAGTTCCCTCTTAGCCAGTTTTGTTCTATTCAGGTCTTCAATTGATTGGATAAAGATAACCAGGTGAATGAATTTGGGTTTGAACACACATAAAATTTATCATGTAACCATTTCTAAGTATATAGTCCAACAGTATAAAATACGTTCACTGTGTGGTGCAATCATGACCACCATCCGTGTCCAGAACTCCTTTCCTCTAGCAAAACTGCAGTTCTGTTCTCATTGAACAACTTCTCATTCCCTTCTTCACTAGTCCCTGGCATTCTGTCTTCTGTCTGAATTTGACTGTTCCAGCTACCTCAGAAATGGAATCATACCATATTTGTCCTTTTGTAACTAGGTTATTTGACTTGGCCTAAAGTCTTCAAGGTTCATGCATGTTACAGCATGTGTCAGAGTTTCCTTCCTTTTTAAGGTTGAATGTTCTATGGTATTTATACACCCCATTTTGCTTGTCCATTCATCTCTCAATGGACGCAGAGTTTGCTTCCACCTTTTGGCTAGATCATATAGTAATTCTATGTATTTTTCAGAAACATGAGATTTTCATAGCATCTTTTCATCTGTTTGCTGTCTGTACATCTTTTTTGATACAATTATACATTGTTAGTTCTATAGATTATGGTGATTATATAACATCCCTCCAATCCATTCCCCCTGAAAAAAAACAAAACAGTCGGGAAAAACCAACACAAACAAAACATTTCCTTCCGGGGAGGGGGGCGGAGAGAGCACACCAGAGAAGTGGTCCCTGGGGTAGGAGCCGCCCCCAGTTGTGTTATAGCTGAAGCATGTGTCTGGTTGTCTGAATTGACACCACGTGATCCAAGGCCTGTTGGAGGGGGACTCCCATAGGTGGTAGATGGAGGGAGATGACGAAAATGCTCACTGGATGCGTGGATTCCTGAGTCACGTCGGGGTTACCACTTGTGTGGCTGTTTTTCACTCCCAAGCTTGGTAGCGAAGAAATGAGTAGTTACTCAAAACACAGATGTTTCGAGAGAGAGGAGTAGAGGTCAAAGTCGGAAGGAAAAAAAATGGCCTCCTCCCCCTATTTATTTCCAAGGACACGTGCAAAGGGTCAGGGCCATTTGCTAATTTCTTTAACAACTTCCATACAGGTCAGCTGCTTTGCACACAGCAAACAAGCAGCTTCATACAGGAGTTTTCACCTGAGCCTTCATTCACCTTGCTCATATTCTTTCCATCCATCCATCCTTTCTTCTAGGCCCAGCCTCCATATGAACCTAGGGCTGACTTACATTAAGTAATAATTTATCATGTCAGAAGTTAATATGACAGATGGCATCAATCTGGGACTGCCCAAGTACTCTATTTCTTTTAATCTTGCTCCTGTAGTCCTCTCTCAAAGGGGTTATATCTTTACCTGACTCATTGCTCTTCTACGTATTTGAATTTACTAATTGGGCAAACCTAATCCACACCTGGGGCTACCTCAATTTGAGTCCGGAGAAGCCCTCTGTCATCTAACTGGACTTGAATTAAATCATTCTGTAAACTACACCCAGAATTCTGTACCCTAGGTGTCAATCCTGGACACACATGTTATCCGAGTTACAGCACTTTCGACACTTGGCAGCTACCCCCATTGCTGATGCAATCTGTAAGACTATGCTTCCACCCTTACCCACTGCCTCCCAACAACAACTATCAGAATTACAGACTTAGAGTCTTGCCTCAGATAGAAATAATCAATGCACTACTTGTGGGATATTTTGTAAATTCAACCATTTCATGGGTGGCAACCATCACAATTTAAAAAGTCACATGTCTAATTCCTAATTTTTTGCCATCTCAAAAATTACTCTTTATGTTAAAATTTTAAAAATAAATAGGTATGAATCATAGTTTAAAATACAGATAGAGAGGTCTTCCCCCTGTCCCATCAGCTCATACTTATTCAAATAATGCCTTAAGGCTAGGAGAGAAGACTTCCAAATTTGATCCATATCTCTCTATCCAACCATTTCTCAAAGAAGATGCCAAATCTTATTAGATTCATCTTCAACACTATTTTTTATTTGTATTACGCTTGTTGTTAAAAATTACACTAAAAAGACACAGCATTTTTCACCCTGGCAATAAACCTGCACAGGCAGAGAATTAGATGTCAGAACCTTTAGTAGAAACCACATTATTTAGCTGATGAATTATTAGGAATTCGTGGAAGAGGAGAGGTAGGATGTAAAGTGAAAGCTGAATAACAATTAGGTTTTTGTGTCATTAAAATTCTACTTTCAGCTGCTACTAATTTTCTTGTGACCACAAAAGACATTAGCTTTTCTGAATAAAAAGAGAAAAGATCTGTATTGTTTTACAACAACACCCACCAAAGAGGCTGCCACTGTAGTAAGAGGTTGTCATTTGAATTATCTAGACAGGAATAAATAAAGAGAAAGGGAAAGACAGGGAAAGAAAAGAATGCACTGTGGTGCATATTAAGTCTCGAAAGCATGAGCAAACTCAGATGGGAAACAGTCATACTGTTTCCAGAGGTAAGAAAACAGATAAGTGGCCAGGCACAGTGGCTAGGTGTAATCCTAGCAGGTTTACAGGTGAGGCGGGAGGATCACTCGAGGTCAGGAGTTTGAGACCAGCCTGAGCAAGAGTGAGACCCCCACCCCATCTCTACTAAAAATAGAAAAAATTAGCCAGGCATGGTGGTGGTGTGGTGGTGTGTGTCTGTCATCCCAGCTACTGGGGAGGTTGAGGCAGAAGGATTGTTTAAGCCTGGGAATTTGAGGTTGCTGTGAGCTAAGCTGATGCTCAGGCAACAGAGCAAGATTCTGTCTCAAAAAAACAAACAAAAAAACAGATAAGGGAGGACTAGAAGAAAGAGCAGAGGCAAGCACCTCAACCCAGAGCGTAGAGAGCACTGCACAGCAAAGTGGGCATGGGCCAGGCATTGTCAAGAAAAAGAGCAAGTGCTTTGAAAGGGAAGGTTGGGGATGTCATGTAAGACAATTCCACTTAACTTCAAATGATGTTGTGGCTACTGGCTTTAAGCCTTTAACAAATTTCCATCATTGAGATGTTGGTTGGTATTTGGAACTTGGGGATTATGAGGTTCAGGAAACAGTATCCCAAAATATGGCAATTTGGCGTATTGAGTATTTTACACTGAAGAAATTTCAGAAAACCACAGAGGCAGGAAAGTCACTCTCTGACCTTCTCTCACCCTTCTTTCCTGAAGCAGGTCATAACACCTAGGAAGGATTTTCTGACCTTCTCCTGAAGCAGGTCCTAAGACCCTCATGTGAG
>CAUYRT010036783.1:0-18461 GCA_963574885.1 Lepilemur ruficaudatus | reverse complement strand
TCAGTCTTCTACATGTGGCTATCCAGTTTTCCCAGCACCATTTATTGAATAAGGATTCTTTTCCCCATTGTATGTTTTTGTCTGCTTTGTCAAAGATTAGATGGCTATATGAAGATGGTTTTATATCTGGGTTCTCTGTTCCATTCCACTGGTCAATGTCTCTGTTCTTGTGCCAGTCCCAAGCTGTTTTCATTACTGTAACCTTGTAGTATAGTTTGAAGTCTGGTAAATTGATACCTCCCATTTTGTTTTTATTGCCTAGGATTGCTTTTGCTATACGAGGTGGTCTCCGCTTCCACACAAAGCGTAAAATTATTTTTTCCATATGTGTGAAAAATGATGATGGCATTTTAATGGGGATTGCATTGATTCTGTAAATCACTTTGGGTAGTATAGACATTTTAACAATGTTGATTCTGCTGCCCCACGAGCATGGTATGGTCTTCCACCTGTTTATGTCTCCTGCTGATTTTTCTTAAGTTCAAGATAGATTATTGTTATCAACACTTTATCACATGTGTAGAGAACAAATATTTTCTCAAATTCTGTAGGCTGTCTATTCACTCTAATGATAGTTTCCTTGTCTCTGCAAAAGCTTTTTAATTTGATCAGATCCCATTTATTTATTTTTGTTGCTGAGGTAATTGCTTTGGGTGTCCTCTTCAAAAAATCTTTTCCTAGGCAGATGTCTGAATGGGTCTTCCCAACATCTTCTAGAATTCTTAAGGTTTCATGCCTTAGGTTTAAGTCTGTTATCGATCTTGAATTGACTTTTGTGAGAGGTGAGAGGTGGGTATCCAGTTTCATTCTTCTGCATGTATCTATCCAGTTTTCCCAGCACCGTTTATTGAAAAGAATTTCTTTCCCCAAGTGTATATTTTTGTCTGTTTTGCCAAAGATTAGATTACCATATGTGGATGGTTTCAGCTCTGGATTCTCAGTCCTGTTCCAAAGGTCTATATCTCTGTTCTTGTGGTAGAGTCATGCAGATTTGCTTATTATAGCCTTGTAGTACTGCTTGAATTCTGGTAGACTGATACCTCCCAGTTTGTTCTTTTTGATTAACACTGCTTTGGCTATGCAAGGTCTTCTCTGGTTCCATACCAAACATAGAATTAATTTTTCTAGACCCATAAAGAATTATGATGGTGCTTTCATAGGGGTTGCATTAATTCTGTAGATCACTTTAGATAGTATGGCCATTTTAACGATATTGATTCTACCAATCCATGAGAAAGGTAGATTTTCCATCTGTTTAAACCTTCTACAAATTCTTTTCTTAGTGTTTCACAGTTCTCCCTGCATATGTCTTCCACATCTTTCATTAAAATATATATATATATATTCCTAGATATTTAAATTTATTGAGACTATTGTAAAATGTATTGTGTTTTTTGACAAACTTATTGAACTATAATTTACATTCCATGTCATTACTCCATTTTAAGTGAAGAAGTAACTGATTTTTAGTAAATTTACCAAGTTGTAGAGCTATTCACATAAATCAGATTCCTAAGATTTCCTTCCCCTTATTAAGACCCCTAATTTCCATCCCCAACTACATTTCAAGCATGCCCCTCCTCATCACAATGCTCTCCACATCCCTCAACTTTGGATCTACCCCACCTTAATGCCCAAATCTCTGGTGAAAAACACCACCATTTGAGCACTGTAGTGTTATTCAGTCAGTACCAATTTGATGGGGAATACATGTGGAGCCCATTCTTCTGGTCTTGTGTCACCTCAGTTAGAATAATGGGCTTGAGCTGAATCCAAGATAATAAAAGCAGTGCTAGCTCACTGTCATTTCATAAAATTGAGTAATATTCCATTGTAAACATATACCAATTTTAATAATCCACTCACGAATTGACGGGCACTTGGCTTGTTTCCACAACCTAGCAATAGTGAATTGTGCTGCCATAAATATTTGGGTGCACATGTCTTTATGATAGAACGTCTTATGTTCTTTTGGGTAGATTCCTAATAATGCTATTGCTGGATCGAATGCTATTTTTATTTTTAGCTCTTTGAGAAATCTCCAAATTCTTTTCCACAGAGGTTGAACTAATTTGCAGTCCCACCAGAGGTGTAAGAGTGTTCCTGTCTCTCTACAACCTCGCCAGCATTTGTTGTTTTTAGATTTTTTTTTTCTTGTTGAGTCCTGTCCTGGTTTTGGAATTAAAGTGATGTTCGCTTCATAGAATGAATGTGGAAGGGTTCCATTCTTCTCAATGTGGTGGAATAATTTCTGAAGAATGGGTATGAGTTCTTCTTTGTACGTTTGGTAAAACTTTGATGTAAAGCCATCAGATCTGGGACTTTTTCTTTGTGGGAGGTTACTAATTACTGCTCCAATTTCTGAGCTTGAGATTGGTCTGTTTAGGAATTCTGTTACCTCCTGGGTGAACTGAGGAAGGTTGTATGTTTCCAGGAATCTGTCCATTTCCTCCTCGTTATGTATTTTTTGAGCATACAGTTTTTTTATAGTAATCAAATATAATGTTTTGTATTTCAGTGGTGTCCATTGTGACCTCTCCTTTTTCATTTCTAATTGAGTTTATTAGAGTCCTTTCCCTTTGAGTTCTTGTCAGTCTAGCCAGAGGGCTATCAATTTTGTTTATCTTTTCAAAAACCAGCTTCTGGTTTTGTTCATATTCTATGTAATTCTTTTGTTCTCAATTTCATTTAGTTCTGCTTTGATCTTAGTTATTTCTTTTCTTCTATTGGGATTGGGATTGGTTTTCTCTTCTTCTTCCAATTCCTTGAGTTTATTCATTAGGATGTCAATATCTAAGCTTGCCATTTTTTGGATGTAAGCATTTATTGCTATTGGTTATCCTCTTAGGTATGCTTTTGCTGTATCCCGCAGGTTTTGGTAACTTGTGTCTCCTTTATCATTTAGTTTGAAGAAACTCTTGATTTCCCCCTTATTTTCCTCCTTGACCCAAGAGTTTTTCAGTAATAAATTGTTTAGTTTCCATGACTTTGTGAAGCGGTGAGAGTTTGTATGAAATGGAACTCTAATTTTATACCTCCAAGGTCAGAGAAGACACATGGCATAATTTCTATTTCTATGAATTTGTTGAGATCTGATTTGCAGGCTAGTTTGTGGTCAATTTTGGAAAAGGTTTCATGGGCTGCTGAGTAGAATGTAAATTCGGCTTTATTTGGTGGAATGTTCTGTAGAGATCTGTCAGATCTTTTTGTTCAAGAGCTCTGTTTAAATGCATTACTTCTTTGCTCATCTTCTATTTGAAGGATCTGTCCAGTTCATTCAGTGGAGTGTTGAAGTCCCCTAGTACTATGGCCGTATTGTTTAACATGTTATTAAGATCTGGCAAGGTTTGCTTTATGTAGTTAGGTGCCCCTGCATTGGATGCATAAATATTAAGAATAGTTAAATCTTCTTGTTGGATCTTCCCTTTCACCATTATAAAGTGGCCTTCTTTATTCTTTTTTACTTTTGTTATTTTACAGCTTATGTTGTCTGCAAATAGCATAGCTGCACCTGCTTTCCTTTGACTTCCGTTTGCCTGGATGATAGTATTCCATCCCTTGACCTTCAGCCAGAAAGCATCTTTGTGGGTTAGATGTGTTTCCTGTATACAGCAGATACTAGGCTTGTGAATTTTTATCCACTCTGCCAGTCTATTTCTCTTCAGGGGAAAGTTTAAGCCATTAACATTAATTGAAAGGATTGAAATTTGAGGAAGATTGCCATTCATTTTGTTGGGTAAGGTCCCATTGCTTTGTTTTACTCCTTGTGCCATCTGGCAGTTCGAGTTCTAGTCTTTAACTCTTTGAAGCTTTTACTTTGAGGAGTGTCTATTGCCTTGTTCGGTGTGAAAGGCCGGTCTAAGAACTTCCTGTAGGGCTGATCTGGTATTTGCGAATTCCAACAGAGTTGCTTGTCTGAGAAGGACTTTATTTCACCCTCTTAGATGAAACTTAATTTTGCCAGATAAAGAATTCTAGGTTGTGCTTTATTCTGTTTTAGAAGAGTAAGGATAGGTACCCAGTCCTTTCTGGCTTGTAGGGATTCAGATGAGAATTCTGCAGTTAATCTGATAGGCCTGCCTTTTAAATTTATTTGTTGTTTTTGTCTGGCTGCACATAGGATTGCTTCTTTTGCATTTACTTTGGTCAGTCTAATAACCACATGATGAGGTGATTGCATTTTCACATTGAGTCTCCCGGGAGTTCTGTGTGCTTCTTGTACCTGAATATAGAAATTTCTGGCTAGGCCTGGCATGTTTTCCTCCAGTATCTCGTGAAATAAGTTTTCCAGCCCTTGTGGGTGTTTCTCTGCCCCCTCTGGTAACCCTATCAACTGGAGGTTCTGTTTTTTTACATAATCCCATACTTCTTGTAAACTTTTGTCTTGTCTCTTATTTCTGTGTTCCCTTTCTTCCTCTGCTTTGTGGAGGGCATAGACATAGTCTTCAAGCTCTGAGACTCTCTCCTCTGCATGGTCCATCCTATTCTTATGACTTTCCATTGAGTTTTGGAGCTCTTCGAATATTCCTTTCATTTCCAGGATTTCTGTTTTATTCTTCTTAATCAATTCAATTTCTTTGGAGAATTTTTCATTCATTTCTTGAATTGTTCCTGTGGTTTCCCTATGTTGGGAATCAATTTTCTCTTCAATACCATTGAGTTTTGTAACAATCCATATTCAGAATTCTGCCTCTGTTAGTTTAATTGTATCATGTATGTTAGTGTCAGTTGGTGGTGATCGATTACATTCTTTTAGAACTTACCTGTCTCTCTAATCTTTCATGTTTGCTGTGATCTATCGCTGGTTCTTTCTCATCTGGGTACTTTGTCTAGGATCGGCGATGCTGAAACTGGCTTATGAACCCAAATCTGGTAGGCTGCCTCTACCATCCCTCAGCCTCCAGCAGGGAAGAGGAGGCGTAGCGGAGGAACCAGTCTGGCAACTTGGTTTCAGGATGAATAGTCTCCTTTCAAGCTCCACCCAGAGGAGGGGTCAGTCCCTTTGTTGCAATGCCCCCAGGCCAGAGGCGCAGGAGAGGGCTATCGGCAGTGTCTTCCCAGGTCACAACTGGAAAGTAATCTCCCTCACAACTCCGCCCTGCCTGGATGGGTTCCACTCTCTTTATCCAGAGCACATACCACTGGCTGGGGTGGGAAACCACCCAATACTAGCCTGGCAAGTCAGGGGTGATTGTCACCACACTCTTCTATCAGCCCCTTCAGGTGCCATTCCCGAGCCGCCAAACCTGAGCCATGGGAATGGGAGGAGCAGTCGCTGGGTTGCGGGATCAGAGGATTCTAATCTTCTATTCCCCCCCTTCAAACGCCGGACACGATCATCCGGCTAGGACAGGAATGAGGACTGTGACCACCTCCAGAGCAATCCTTAGCATCCCCAGGCCACAGGAAGGTGACCCGCCATCTACTTACAGCCATCCCGCCACCAACTTACAGCTGATGCGGCAGGCGCCCACAGAGCAGGGGGAGGGGTAGGGAATACGGGCAGCTTCCATTCCACGCTCCCAGCCCACAGCTACCCCAGCCCTCCACAACCCAACTGTTCAGCTGCAGGGAAGCACGCTGGCTCTGTCTCTCCAGTGCCTGCCAAATCCTCAGTGAGTTCCCAGGGCATAGTCACCTCCAATGTACACACTCCCCATCCTAATCTTGGAGCCTCCCAACATCAGAAGGCACTCTTTGAACTCACTCCTGCAGAAGCGGGTAGTGTCTGCTCTGCTAGGGTCCTCCCCCACTCTGGGATGACTCAGAGGAGCACACCAGAGAGTTCAAAATGTTCCCCACTCCAGTTTTTATTCCACTCAGTCCATCTGCCTGCACCACCACTTCCTGATGAATTCATCCACTTCCCTGCTTGTGTGGGTGTGGGGCACGGTGGGGGAAGGATTGTCTTACCAGGAGTCAGAATGCCCCGCTGCAGCCGCTGCAGCCAGCCAGGGCCGGATCCGAGGTCCCCCCCGAGGCACACATCCGACTCTCAGGGATCCGTGACAAATTATCTGAATCACCTCTGTTTTCCACTGGTGTTTGGTGTCCCACGCTGTTTTTCTGTAGGTCCACAAAACTGGTCCTGTGAAAGTGGAGTTCACTCTCTTGCAAAAGACAGTCTATTTCACCTCTGACTCTGAGAGTAGAGAGCCAGGAGGCCACCCCTAGTCCACTATATTCTGGTTACCAACTTTTATGTTGTTTTTGGATTTTTTGATAGAGACCAATCTCATTGGGGTTAGGTGGTATCTCATTGTGGTTTTGATTTGCATTTCTTGATTTGAATTTCAGCTTGACTGTTATTGGCGTATATGAATGGCTCTGATTTGTGTGTATCGATTTTGTATCCTGAGACTTTACTGAATATATTTATCAATTCTAGAAGTCTCTTGAATGAATCCTGGGGTTTTCTAGATATAATATCATATCATCTGCAAATAATGGCAGTTTGATCTCATCTGCCCCCATTCAGGTGCCCTTAATACCCCTCTCTTGTCTAATTGGTATAGCAAGGACTTCCAGCACTATGTTGCATGGACAGAAAAAATCCAAACTCTGAAATATTTAACAGAAGTTTATTCTGAGCCAAATTTGAGGACCATGACCCAGAGTCATTCCCAAGAAGCCTTGAGCAAGTGAACTCAATGTGGTTAGTTTACAGTTTGGTTTTATACATATCAGGGAGACAGTGGTTACAGGTAAAGTCATAAATCAATATGTGGGAGACATATGTTGGTTTGGCCTGAAAAGGTGGGCCATCTCAAAGCAGGGGCTTACAGGTTATAGGTGGGTTTAAAGATTCTTTGGCTTGTAATTGGTTAAAGACATGAGCATTGTCTAGAGGCTTGGAATGTTTTAACAGAAGGTGTTGTTATCAGAGGTAAGCCACCAGACATAGAATTGCTGTGTAAATTGAGGACCTGCAGGTTTGTCTTGCATACCCTTTGGCCTGTCAATGGGTCACAAAGGACAACTCTAAGAAGGGTGGGGAGCATGATGAGGCTCGTCTTACCTTCCTTCTCCTGGCAGACAATTTAGTTTTAGGATATTTCTTTGGCCACGAGGGTGTCCATTCAGTCAGCCAGTGGGGGTGGGTGAGCCTTAAAATTTTATTTTGGTTCACAGTTGAATAGAAGTGGAGATAGTGGGCAACTTTGCATGGTTCCAGTTCTAAGTGGGAATGGTTTCAATTTTTCCCCATTGAGTGATATTGGCCATGAGTTTGTCATAAATGGATTTGATAATTTTAAGCTATGACCCATCTATGTGTATTTTGTTAAGAGTTTTTATCATAAAGCTGTGCAAGACTTTGTCAAATGCATGTTCTACATCTATTGAAAGAATCATATGGTCTTTGTTCTTGCTTTTATTTATGAGGTGAATTGCATTTATAGATTTGTGTATGCTGTACCAGTCTTCCATCTCTGGAATAAAGCCCATTTGGTCATGATGAATTATTTTTTTGATGTGTTGCTCAATTTGATTTGTTAAAATTTCGTTGAAGATTTTTGCATCTATATTCATGAGGGATATTGGTCTTTAGTTTCCTTTTTTGTTGTTGTTTCCTTTCCTTGCTTTGGTATCAAGGTGATATTGGCTTCATAGAATGAGTTAGGAAGGATACCATCCTTCTCAATGTTTTGGAATAATTTCTGTAGTATAGGTATGAGTTCTTCTTTGCATGTTTGGTAAAACTCTGAAGTGTAGCCATCTGATCCGAGACTTTTCTCTTTTGGGAGGTTTTTAATTGCTGCTCAAATTTCAGAGCTTGAGATTTGTCTATTCAAAAAATCTGTTACCTCCTGGGGGAACTTAGGGAGGTTGTATGTTTCCAGGAATTTGTCCATTTCCTCCTCATTATGTAGTTTTTGGGCATATAGGTTTTTATAGTAATCAAAAATAATGTTTTCTAGTTTCATGGTGTCTTTTGTGACATCTCCTTTTTCATTTCTAATTGAGTTTATTAGAATCCTTTCTCTTTGAGTTCTTGTCAATCTAGCAAGAGGGCTGTCAATTTTGTTTATCTTTTTGAAAAACCAGCTTATGGTTTTGTTCATCTTCTATATAATTCTCTTGTTCTCAATTTCATTTAGTTCTGCTTTGATCTTAGTAATTTCTTTTCTTCTGCTAGGATTGGAATTGGTTTGCTCTTCCTTTTCCAATTCCTTGAGACTGTTTATTAGATTGTCAGTTTCTGAGCTTTCTGTTTTTTGGATGTGAGAATTATTGCTATTAGTTTTCCTCTCAGGTATGCTTTTGCTGTGTCCTGCAGGTTTTGATAACTTGTGTCTCCGTTATCATTTAGTTCAAAGAAACTCTTGATTTCCCTCTGTATCTCCTCCTTAACCCAATAGTTATTCAACAACGGATTGTTTAATTTCCATGACTTTGTGAGGTGGTGAGTATTTCTTTGTAATTGAACTCTAACTTTATACCACTATGATCATAGAAGATACACAGTACAATTTTTTATTTTTCTGAATTTGTTGAGGTCTGATTTGTGACCTAGTATGTTATGAATTTTGGAGAAAGTTCCATGGACTGATGAGAAGAATGTATATTCAGCTTTATTTGCATGGAATATTCTGTAGAGATTGCCAGACCCTTTTGTTTTAGAGGTCTTTTTAAGTCCATTATTTCTTTGCTTATTTTCTGTTTGGAAGATCTGTACAGTTCATTCAGTGTGGTGTTGAAGCCTCCTTCTACCATGGTGTTATTGTTTATCATGCTATTTAGATCAAACAAGGTCTGCTTTATGTAACTGGGTGCTCCTGAGTTGGGTGCATAAATATTTAGAACTGTTAATTCTTCTTGTTGGATCTTCCCTTTCACCATTATATAGTGGCCATCTTTGTCCTTTTTACTTTTGCGATTTTAAAGACTATATTATCTGAAAACAGTGTAACTTCATATTGTTCGAGGAAATCCTTTATTTTGTTTTACTCCTTGAGCCATCATGAAGTCCAAGTTCTAGCCTTAAATAGAGAGTGATTTTTTATGCCTAAACTTCAGGTAGTTTAGCAAAAAATAGAGGCAATTTTAAATATCTCCATGGGGAGCTTCCTACACAGTGGGACAAGATAAGTTGCCAAGTGTCTGCTTACTTCCCCTATAGGAATAAGGCAAAATCATAGCCCCTATTTTGTGGTACATCTCAATCTCAAGTATCTTTTCCAATTGTTCCCATAAATTATAAGAATATATGTAATATACCAGTATTCAAACTATTTCTACTAGCATGCATCTTATTCCAAAAAATAAAATATAGAACTTTTGTGTCACCACTCCATTAGGTCCCACCACATCTGACAGGGTATTCAGATGTGGTCTACTACAATAAAGAGAATGATCTTACTATTAGAAGTCATAACCATATTTATTTTCCAAAAGATCATGCAAAATCTTTCTTTACTTTTCCCATCTAGTTATCTTTCACTAAAAATGAAAACACCTTTGGGGAATAGGAAGTCCTTTATCCTCCCTGATTTCCCTCTATCTACTCTTTTTTACCTAACTCTCTCTTCCCTAGATTCCACCCCAATATGATGAAAGCCAGGGAATCTTCATTCTTGGCTTCCTTATGGGAAATTTAGCTCCTTACCATGTAGATGCCTATAGCCCATGCATGAGGTCAGTTTAGGTCTTTCAGAGCAAAACAATGAATCATAACTAACATTCAGTATATTCTGGGCACTGTCCAAATACTTTATATGAACATTTTTGTCTCACAGCAAACCTATGAGTTAAGTACAATTATTATCTCCCTCATTTTGCAGATTATAAAACAAGTGAGGCATGGAGAGATTAAATTATTGATTAAGTAACTGTCAAACCTAGGCAATCTGCTTCCAGAGTCCATGGTCTTTGGCACAGCATGGCTTTTAATGCCACGGTCATTTGCATTGCCTTTTAAGAGTCAGATTGGAAATTTACAATGTAAACCTCTGTTATTCAAATAGTGACTTCCTCCCATAGTTTAATTCAAGATGTCATTATACTTGAAAAATTATCCTTCCTATCAGAATTGGGAAAGGGCAGGAACAAAGGGATCCAAGGGAGCAGAAAATCCCACCTTGAAATGATCTTGATTTTAGTTTTGCAAAATATAGTCAGGTCAGTCCAGAGGAAATATCCACATGCCCTCCATGACTATCACCTCACAAGTGCAAGTGGTTTAATTGACTGAGAGCAAATATCACCTATACCCTTGGGGGAGGGGAAGATGCTGCAAAGTACATGGTGCAATCTGACAGAAAAACCGGGAAAACAATAGCAAAACCAAAACAGGATCTGGAATGTCCTTGGGAGCCATAATTACATATTTAAGGGGAAAGTTATATATAATACCATTTTTATATATTAATGATAAATGTATAGCTTCCTCTAGGAAGTAATTTCATATTGAGGAAAGTTGGAACAACAAAACAGTAAGACATTAGTTTTCAAAGACCTATTTTAATATGTTCCAAATATGCGAGAAATTTAGTGAAGGAAAAATAATTGTTCTTATATCAAGTTTTCAAATCAGAAATCAGCAATGAACAAAAGATAGATGATAAAATCTGAGTATAGATTGTCTTCTAGTATTGTATCTACCCTCATTTTTAAGTATATGTATCCCATAGTGGAAACATACAGAAGATTTGAAGCTTCAGAACATATGAAACTGCAAGTATTTGAATTTCCACCTCTTTCCTCTCTAAATCTGAACGAAAAAAATATTGTTTCTATCGGTTCCCGGTATTAGGCAGGAAAAGATTTAATAATGCAGTAAGCAGAGATTTTCCATCTTTAAATGACATTTTAAATCAGGTTTTACTGAGACCTTAGTTTTTTACCCAGAAGCTTTAATATACAGAATAAGAAAAAGAAAGAATTAGTAAAATCTGTACCATATTCTTTATTAAGAAAAAAGAAAAAATACTTTGGGGAAAAAAATTGTATGTTAAAGACTGCATAACCTATGCTTAATAAGTGTGTCTCATTTAATTCTTTGCACAAAGAATGTGTTTCTCTTACAAAAATAGCCTGGTATTAAAAGGAAAATCTCTTTGAAGACCAAACCCCCCAAGTATGTAATTGTTAGACATACGCATCTATAGCCAGTCTGTATCAGACTTCTACGAGCAAGAATGTTCTAACCGCTCTGTTGGCTATACCTAAGTATACTAAGATTCCTGTCTAATAAGCTTGGCCACCCAAGGTAACTTTTGTTTGTTGATTTTTAAATGAGAACTCTGGTGCCCCTCTAAGTGATAGAAACATTTAAAGAGGCCAGCCACTGAGTGTGAAAGATTACTGAAAAGAAAATTGTGCAAAGCATGCCAGGGTAATTTACTCTTCAAACCTTCAGAACTGGAACCTGTGTGCAAAATTAGGCTTGGCATTTTTTCAGAGGATTTATGAAGTGTGAAGAAGAAATTAATTTCTATAGAATCTACTGCCATATCCTCCATCTGGAAGTTTAGAATCACATCTTTGCCAGAGGCCTGAAAACAGGACCAGCTACATAGTGGTATCATCTTATGTGGTAGAGTTTACAAGGACCTCCCAATAGGCCTTCTGCTCAATGGCCAACTGTGGTCCTCTGCATCTATGCCTCTATCTGACAGGCCCTTCCTGAGGCCACTCACTTCCTCCCCTTCCCTTCCCTTAGTATGAACATGCATACTCTAGGCAGGGTTACTGGCTCCTTGCTTAGAAAAACCTAAAAACATAACAAACCACAGCACCTACTCTCCAGGAGTTTACAGTCTAGTTGGGGAGATGAGACATTTAGATAAATAGTACTAATAAAAGGTAAAAATGTAAAAGTTACTATTGTACTTATATTTTTTAGGAGAAAGAAAAAATTATCTGAGCTAAGAGTTCAGGAAATATTTTAGAGGTGGAAGCACCATAAAATATTTCCCTTTGCATATGCTGTTCTATTATTTCTTCTCAGAGTGCACATTCCTCCTATCCAGGCACTGCCCAAGTCTTCCATCGCTTTACCTTACACATATGCCTCTCATGTTGCAATATATATTTCAACTATTTGCTGACATGTGTTCCTTTTATATATTGTGCACCCCATAAAAACAGAGGCCACATCTTAGTGACCATTGGATCCCCAAACCCCAGTGCATTGTCTGATACATAATAAATGCTCAGTAAATATTGAATTGAAATAATAATAGCAAATGCTGAGAACTGTTCCAGATACATTACATAAATGCTTTACATTTAACCCTCCCAACAACACAATAAGGTCAGTAACCTTTTTACCCTATTATACAGATGAGGAAACTGAACCACAGAGGGTTTGAATACCATTCCCAAAGTCACACAGCTCTTAAATATTATTAGACAGGACTTGAGCCACAGTCTTCCTTCAAAGTCTGAGCTCTTAATAACTCTACTATTCTGCCTCTGTAAACATAACAAATACACGACTTTTGTCTCAATGGTAAGATGTGGAATTTCACATTGTAAGAGGAAGATTCCAAGTGGAGGCTTTGATATTATTACTAATAAAGGCAAAGGGAAAGTGTGGTCGTGCATAAAAGGCAAAAAAAAAAAAACAGTTTAATTTGACTGGTTCAAAAGGTATAAGGTTAAAAAACCTGTGGTAGATAGAGACTAAATGGCTTTGTGGCCATCATCTCCCCATCATTCTTGACTTAAAATTGAGGCCTTTGTGGCTTCCTTCATGCCTTGCTCACCACATGTAATCTGGTTGTAGTCATTTGAGTTCTCTTCTACATATTTTTCATGAATTCATCCCTTCTCCCGTACCTCTACCTCTGGAGCATGGCTTAATGAGTGACTTCTCAGATTACTGAATGTCACATAACTGGGATCTTTGCTGCCCTGCATATCTAGGAGCAGGAATGCTCTTGATGTGCATCTAGTTGTTACACTACTACTCAAGAAGCCCTAATGACTCCCCTTGCCTAAAGAGCAAAGGCATGATGAGATTTTCTCCAGTTATATGTCCTTGCTTGTGCTACTGTGGCCAGTTGTGCTAAGGCCAGACTGATAGGATTTTCATGAGCTAATTGGTCAGATTCTGGGCAAGAGTTGAGATTCTGGGTAGAAGCCAATAGAACTTTTCAGGGAGATTCGGCAATATAGGGCAGGATTGGACTCAAATCAGCAAGTGTCAACAGGAGGCCCACAAGTGGAGTCCTCAGAGGTCTTTCTACTAGCAAATACCTGGCACCCTAAAGACTTGAAGCTTTAGAGCAACAAAAAATGGGGTATTAGATATAGAGATATACATTCATATCATAGAAAATGATTAAGGTGAAGCTTGTCCAAACTGACTTTCACATGGACAAATGGGGAGCAGACTAGGAGCTGAGCAAAAAAGCAAGGGACAATGCATGGTGATTGCTGCTGCAAGACTGTTTGTAGATACAAGTGAAGTAAGTATAACTTTGGGGAATCCTGAAAATAACAGGAGGATTTACTTTATTTTAAAAAAAAAGTTATTTCATATAATCAATCTTGTGGAGATTCATGGTATCCAAATTTGGATTTAAAAAAATATTGTGACCCTTGGACTCTGTCACCAGAAGTCTTAACCCAGAAAAAGGGAGAGAAATTTTCTTTACTTTCTCCTAGCTTCACATGAAGATGAGTCGCCAGTCAGACTGTGTCAAGGTTTGGGACACTGATGAGGCCATGTTTAATAGTGGCCTGGGTCACTCTATTACAAAGTCATATACATAAATGTGGTTCTCTTTCTTCATCCTCCTACATTCACACTCCCGAATTGGTAAATTGAACTGTACCTGTATCCTAGGGGAACAAATGGCCACCCTACTCTTTTATCCTTCTATCTATATATCATGCCTTCATAGGGTAAGCTGAGCTAGGAACTGATGTCAGTGGAATAGGCCAGAAAATCTTGATCTCTCACTTGTTCACTCTCATGTATAAGCTCGAAGGAGTCCATTTTGAGACCCTTTGCAGTCCACTGGTGATCATAGCTGGATTTAGAACGAAGAAGACACTATCTCAGTCCACAGGTTATTAAAGTAACACAAATATGTGTCAGTTGTCAGTCATTCTTAATTACAAAGATCATAATTTATTCCAAAAATACAAAGCTGGAGTACTGACAACTGGAAAAGTCTTCCAAGTCTAATGACAGTAAAATATTGTCATTGTCAAGCTATGTCCCTCTTCTCTGAAGTAAGACTTCCTCAAAGATCTGTTTGCTTAAATTTCAAGCTATCCACTTGAGATATGTGAGATCCTTGTCAAAACAAAACTAAACTAAAACAATGTTCTCACTTCAGAGCATGACAGAGAGACTTTCCTACTTGCAAAGGTCTGGATTTTCCACAGTTCATTTTCTGATCTTCTCTCAGTTTCTCTCTAGGTGAACTTTGCTTCCTCATTTCAGCATTGCACTTCATTGGCAATCCCAACATATCAGATTGGTGACTCTGCTTCAGTGGTTTGGACAATCAATATCAGTCCCTTTTAGTATCTCATGTAATCCCAGCCTTGACATGTACAAAAAGAAGTTGGGCCTCAGTAGCTTTTATTTAGAGCAATGTTTCAGTTAATATAAATGCTTTCCAAACAGAAATTTCAATATCTCCCTATATACACCTCTCTTAAATATTTGATGGAATTCAAGCACTTATTTCATAGCATCTATTATAAAAGTCCTGTTGCCATTTCTTTGTCCTTCAGTCACATTTCTCCTCAACCCTTGTACAGTTCTTCACAACTATCTTTTGATATGTTGCATCCCCCAACATGCACAGCACACACAGGTGACAGTTGAGGTGGGGGTGTGGAGTGGGGAGCAACTCTTTAGCACTTCACTTACTTTCTGAAGAGAATTCAACTGCTCTCATTTTGGGAGATGTAAAATGCAATTTGCTCATTGATTTGGTGTATACTCATTGAGCAGGTGCTGGTTGCTATTCTAGGCACCTAGGATGGAACTGTGAACAAAGCAAAAAAGGGGGATCTCTACGTTCATGAAGCTTACATTCTAATGGGTGAGTCAACAAATAATATTTAAAAACAAATAATGTTTATCCCTTTACCATTGTAAACACTTCATTTATGCTTCATTAGTCACTCTATAAAGCAACAGGACATGTTTGCTCAGCTGCAGTATATAACCTCTGTGATTTCCTTCCCTGCTGGTTACCCCTGCAAGGCCAGACCAACTATAACTGGTCTCCCACAGAGGATATCCCTTAGATAATGAATTTAAGCCATGTGCTATAGCACAGTTTACCAGAGAGGTCCTGAATTAGATAATTTATTCAGCACTAGTTCATACAATCATGCCATAAAACTTTGATTTTCCATTTTCCATTTTCCTTTGTGTGCCTTTCTCTCTTAGCAATCTCACAAGGAGAAGAAATTTTAGGCTAAGCTTGCTTTGGAAACTTACTGGATCCTTGACCTAATTACCATTCAGTTATTCTCAAATTCCACCATTATTTGTAACAGACTTTCGCTTGTAGTCACACGCTGGTAAAGACAGGGATATTTGGGTTAAACTATTATTCTTCAAATTTTCTTTTTTTGTTTCTTTTTATTTATTGAAGTATACTTTACATATCATGCCTTTACTCTATTTTAAGTGTACAATTAAATGATTTTCAGTGAATTTACCGAGATGTGCAGTTAATCACATAAATCAGTTTTAGAAGAATTCCTTTCCCCTATTGAGACCCCTAATTCTGCCCCCCAACTACTTTTCAAGCATGTCCCACCCCTCCACAGTGCCCACCACATTGCTCAGACGTGGCTTTACTGCCCACCCCCCAAATCCCTAGTGAACACTCCCACCATTTGAGCACCATAGTGTTAATCAGTCAATACCAATTTGATGGCGAGTACAAGTGGGGCTCGTTCTTTGGATCTTGTGTCACCTCACTTAGAATAATGGGCTTAATCTTAATCCAGGATAATATAAGCGGTGCTAACTGTCATTTCTTAAAATTGAGTAATATTCCATTGTGAACATATATCAAATTTTAACAAATCCACGATTCTTGATCTATCTCAAGATGACCTTTTCTATATGGCCATATTCTTTAAATGTGTTACAGTGATTTTACATTTCTTCTTGAAAAGATTTCTCCCTTCCCAGCAAACTTTCCTATGGGCAACTTAGATTAGAAGCTGCCATCTCACAGCCACATCTTACCATTGGTTATTGACCTCTGCCATTTTCTATGCCAAACAGTGTTTGTTCATTCATTTACCCAAATAATACTCAGTGAGTGGCTACTATATGCTAGGTACTGTTGTAGGTACTTGCAATACATCAGGAAACATCCCTGTTCTACTGGAACTTATCCTACTGATAAGAGACATAAGATAAACAAATAAACATAATACATCAGGTGCTGATACATGCTTTGCAGGAAAAGAAATCAGAGTGAAGTGGGTACAGAGTAAGGGAAGGAATATTTGGGACAAGAGTCACTGTTAATTGGCATTGATCCTTTTCACTTTTCCACCCTCCATCCTCAATGGCAAAACTATTTCCAGCCCACAGAGTCCAGGATATGTCCTAAACTGATTAAAAATATAGGGGCTATAGTACTTGAAACCATTAAGTAAGTCTTAACCTCTGCCAGATGACATTTATCTGCTCTGTTTTCTGATACTCATTTTGCTGTTTCCCAGCTCTCTGTCTGCCTTTCCTACAAAGGGCATGCCAAGTGTTCCCGCTGGCCCATGCTTCACTTCCATGATGTTCTGCATTGCATTTGTTGACCTGCCTTTATGACATATAGTTTGTCTTGGTACCTCCTTCTCCAGTTTTTAGCAAAGGTCATTTCTAGCCTTGACCATTGAAAATACAAGAGAAAAAGGTTTATTCAGTTCATGTCTAAAAGTTTGTATCAATCTGTAGTGAAACTCCCAGCCTTTAGAATCTCCAGCACCTCATGGAAGCATGTTAAAGTCTTACTTCTTGAACTCGGAATTATATCTTTGGGTCACACTTCTTTATTTTTTGAAATGAAGACTTTAATATACAGCAGTTCCTCTCCTAATTTCTTCTTTTGTTCCTCAAATACATTTATTTAAAGCCCCATTCACTACCTGCTGTTTGTTTTAAAGCCAAAATAATTTTTTTTCTTTGATCTTAGATCTGGCCCCTTCTCTTACAAATTTCACATACTCTAAGGTAGTATAGGTTTTGTGGACCAAGATTTTATGCAGAAGAAAGTTTTAAAATTGATGGCTGCCTATCAGAAAAAAAACATATTACATATTAGGAAATCATAGAACATTATTCCTACTTCCTGGACCTCCCTCCATTGCTCTGTGCTGGGGAAGATGGCTTCGTTTCAGGTCCACAATGACTCCTCCAATCATGTTTTAAGAACTCAGGGACAGCATTGTGAAACTATAAAAATTGATATGACTGGATTTTCAATTTGAAAAATTCCTCATTTTTTAAAATATATTTCTACAAATTTAAAGGGTACAAGTGCAACTTTGTTACATGGATATATTACATAGTGGTGAACTCAGTGTATTTAGTGTATTCATCCCCTGAATAATGTACATCATACTCGTTACTTAATCTCTCATCACTCACCCCCTCCTACCATCCCCCCTTTTGAGTCTCCAATGTCTATCATTCCACACTATGTCCATGTGTACACATTATTTAGCTCCCACTTATAAGTGAGAACACATGGTATTTGACTATATGTTTCTGAGTTGTTTCACTTAAACCCCTCATATTCTAACTTAGACAAGTGTTTCTCAAGTTGTGACCCAGGGCTCACCTGCCATAGGATTGCCTAGTGTGCTGATCAAATATTTGCAAATTTGGGTCCCAACTGATACCTGTGGAAAAAGAAGGCAGGGGCAGGAATCAACATTTTTCAAGCTCCCAAGGTAATTCTAATGTGCAAGAAGTTTTGAAATCCAGTAAGCTATTGCATAAGGTCTAACTAAGCAAATTTGACGAACGTCTGTCTCTCTAGCCTTATCTCTTCCATTTTCACATGTGAATACTTCCGTTCAGTCATTCATTTTTATTCACTAATTGAGTAATCCATTCATCATTGAACAAATATTTATTGTCTATTATGATATGCTTGACATCATTCCAGGTTCTAAAGATACAGGTTAAGCAAGACAAATTGGCTCCTGCTCATACTTTTCATCTCCTTTGTGTATCCCTACCCATCCCTTAAACAATGGGGCACTATCATAGTTCTTCCTGGTCTGTATAATTTCCATGAGTGATCAACTTTCATGTTCTGTGATCCACTCTATGCTGATAAATACCAGTTGTGTATCTGCAGTCCACTTCTCTCTCCTGGTCTCCAGAGTTTTGTAGCCATCTTCCTGCTTGATATTGCCTCTGAAATTAGCCACATGCACATTCAACATTTTGTGGTAAAAATTAACTGAAAATCTGCACTCTAATCAACTACTTAATTCCAGTATCTTCTTTTTTTTTT